>PVKS010009462.1:0-63937 GCA_004027875.1 Aplodontia rufa
AAAAAAAAAAAAGGATATGAATTGGGAAAGTTTGTTTTAGAATATATTGAAAGACTTTGAGGATTAATTCTCAACCTTTTAATAACCAATTTCCAACATGTTGCTGCAGGGAAGCTGGCTGTCACCACCCACACTTAAGCAACATCCCAATTCTTGAGTGAGTCATATTTACAAAGTTCATTTTCTCAACAAATATTTATTCTGTAACCTACAACCCGTGAGGCACGCTGCTGGACAGTGGAATTCTGAACAGGGCAGGAATGGTCCTCTGCCACTGGAGAGTTCCAAGTCCAGTAGGGGATGCAGGAAGAAAGAAGGGGGTTGCAGTACAGTGTGGTTAATGCCTTGATGAGGGAAGTGCCAGGTGCCAAGAGGGCACACAAGAGGAAGGGGAGTCAGAGAAGGCAACAGAAGCACTGATGAGCTAGAAACTGCAGCATGCTCAGCGGTGGGTGAAAATAATACCTACATATAAACCTTCAGGATGGTTTGTATGTAAGGTGTAAATATGGAAACTAAGTACTCTAGATTCCATAGGTAAGGATGCAAGAATGCTACTGAGCTTAAGGAAGGTAAGTAGCATCCACACATACAACCTGAGAGATCTGTATCCCCTAATGGGTACCCTGGTAATGAGGGAACTGGTGTGGTGGACCGGAATTGAAAGATAACCATGCACAACGTTCCCATCAGTCAACAGACAAGCTGATCTCAGTTTCAGATCTAGTTCCCTGGGAAAATAAACATCCAGACTGGTCTTCTTCATTCTTCACTATTTCATAAGAATGAAAGTTTGAATTCAACTAAATACCAAAAGCTTATCAAATGGTACTCTTTATTCAGCATCAAATATATAAAATTTTTTGAACCTCAAACCCTGTCTATTCCTTTATTTTTATTTATTTATTTACTTACTTACGTTTTGGGAGCATCTTTGAAGCCTGAGGCATATATGTAGATAATGAAATTTGAGGAACAAAAGCCCAGACTGTTGGGCTTGAAAACTGGAGCTTCTTCTGCCACTGGGCCTCTGCTATGGTTTGGATACGAGCTGTTTCGCCTAAGCTCCTGCGTTAGTTACTGCAGGAATACTGGGAGGTAAAATGACTGAGCTGTGAGAGCTGTAACCTAACCAGTCCATGCTAACTTAAAGGATTCACTGGCTGGTAACTAGGCAGGTGGGACGTGGCTGTAGGAGGTGGGTCACCAGGGGTGTTTTTTTTTTTAACTTTTTTTTTTTTTAAAGAGAGAAGGACAGTGAGAGAGAGAGAGACAGAATCAGTTTTTCATTGAGTTTTTCACATGGCTTTCATTGCTCTGACACTTAGTTGTGTACGTGGGTGCTGGGGTTTGAACCTGCATACCTGCACATGCGGGGCAAGCGCCATAACCACCAAGCCACGGATCCAGCCCACCAGGGGTGTGTTCTGGAAGGGTGCACTTCCTGATGACCCCTTCCCCTCTCTCTTCTTCTTGGCTGCCATGTTGTAAGCAGCTTCCCTCCACCATGCCCTTCCATCATGATTTTCAGCCTCACCCTGGGCCCAGTGTAGTGGACTCTGCTGACCACAGATTACACCATGAAAACCATTCTACTAAGCTGTCAAGATAACAGTGGCTTCATCAGTTTATAAAAGACTATTATACCCCCGTCCTATTTTCCTGCAATAAGTCAGCATTTTCATTACTGTAACCAAATACCTGACAAGAACAGATTAGAGGAGGAAAAGTTTATTTTGCCTCATGGTATCAGAGATTTAGTCCATCTTGACCAGTTTTATCACTCTGGACCCAAGATGAGGTGAAGCATCATAGGCAAAGGGTCCCACAAGGGGAAGGTGCTCACAGTGAGATCAGGAGGCAAAGAGAAGGAAGCAGGCAAGGGCCACAGGGAAGATGCATCCTGCCAGGTCATGCTCCCAGCGACCCACCGCTCATGCCACGCCTGCAGTTACCAGCCAGCTGAATCAAACCACAATGGACAGACTAGGTTACAGCTCTCACAATCCCATCAGTTCACCTCTGAATATTCCTGTATTAACACAGAAGTTAAACCATGACAGCTCCGTAAGGGTCTGTATTCCTGGAATACCTTGCTTCAATAGCTACAAGGCTTCCGGGTCCCCAACAGGATCCCAGATCACCCAACATGATATTCTCCCTACAGCAGTATTTCTCAGTTGGAGTTCCAGAATGTCAAGAGGGATTTCACAAAAGATGGGCTTAGGATGGAGGAAAAAAATCAATTCTTAAACTTCACTAACCGCCTGCGATGCTCGCGCTCACCATGATGTGCTGGGGATCAAGCAACCATATAAACAGAAGTGTTTTGTCCCTCTAGGACATTCGTGGAGCTGAGTTCATTCTGTCTTTAACGTGATACAAGGATGATTCCACTACCAGCTCACTGGCCATCCAGAATGAATTCTGGATGATACAACAAAACAGTGACTCTATTAAACTAAAAACCAGTACACTTTGGAGAAAGTGTCCGTAAAGAGCACATACATCTTCCCACACGCAGGAATCCAGGGGCATGGAAGAAGAGGAGTTCACAACCTAAAGAAGTGACAGGTGAACTGCCTACAGTCAGAACCCAAGTCCAGATCAAAAGAGGAGCCATGCACTGAGAGTTTTAGCTGAAGCAATGAAAGTGCATTTGGACGGTGACTGTGACCAGGAGCGACCTCAACTGCAGACATGGGGCGGTGGTGTGGGGGAAAGGCACGGTGCGATGCGTAGTCTATGGGTGAATATGTGCATGTGTGTGCTATGAGAGGAAAACTGAGGAAGTAGACCAGTTAGGATGCTAGGTCAGTAATTGAAGCATGAGACGATCCGGCCCATAGCGAGGGATTTGGGAAGGAAAAAGGCATAAAAATGTATACAACGCCCATTCAAAATCAGCAAGCCCCACTGTAGGACCACTGGGTGTCATAATTTCAAAAGGGTTGGGATCACTAATCTAAAACTTTATGCTATAATTATTCATTTATTTTCTCTCTCTCTTCTCCTCTCTCTCTCTCTCTCAGAAACAGAGAGAATTATATAACAAGATATTTTTGCAGTATAGTAATTCAAATTTAATTACTTTGCTTAGCCCCAGTACTGTTTGCAACTCATTTTATAATTCCATCAGATAATTGCTTAAGTTTTGCTGGCTGTGAACAGCGGCGCACACCTGTGATTCCAGTGACTTGGGAGCCTGAGGCAAGAGGATTGCAAGTGTGAGCCAACCTCAGAAACTCCGGAAGAACTAAGCAACTTGGCAAGACCCTGTCCCAAAATAAAAAAGAAAAAGTGCTAGGGATGTGGCTCTGTGGTAGAGCACCCCTGGATTCAATCCCCAGTACCCAGAAAAAAAAGAAAGAAAAAAAGAGAAAGTTTTGCTGGAGCTCATTTTGGTGGTGAAATTATGGTGCAGTCTAAAAGGTGTTGTTAAGCAACCACTTGGCCTCTTCCTAGTCCTCTGCCTTCCCATTCCAGTGCTGGAGGGAAAAAACAAAAAGCTGTTGAAATGTTTTGGAACATCCTCACCCTACTCCTTGGATTTCCCTCAGTGAGGGAAAATATTCTTCCAACTAGGTGTCTTTCCTAAAATACAACAGGAAGTGAATAAGAACTACATGGAAAGATAAAAATACATAATACAGTCAAAGGGCAAGGCAGAAGTGGACATTACACACCAACTACAGTCTATCAGTCACCACTATTTTGCACATAAATTTCACACAATCAAAAAAATCTTTACTGGGCTGGAGCGGTGGCTCAGCGGTTATGGCGCTTCCCTAGCATGCGCAAGTACGCAGGTTCAAACCCCAGCACCCACATATACAACTAAGTGTCTGAGCAATGAAAGCCATGTGAAAAACTCAGTAAAACTGAATCTCTCTCTCTCTCTCTCTCTCACTGCCTTCTCTCTTTAAAAAAAAAAATCTTTACTGAGTGCTTACTGTATAAATTATATGATATAATGCCTTTTCTCTGGGGTGATAAGACACACAAATGACCAGAACAGAAGGCCAGATATGATAAGCACTAAAAGAACACTATGCCACCATGCCACTAGCAGGGTTTAGTTTCTGGAAGAACCGGAAGGCCTGGTGTAGGAATTAGCATGGAGCTAATTTTTGAAGAGCAGGATTTTATTCTTCAGAAATGGAAAGAACACGGCATAAACAAACAGAAAGAAAGAGAAAAAAGAAACAAAGTATTTGAAGAGTGGCAAGTTACACATTTCTGCAGAAAGAGAACAGGCCAGGATAGGGCAGAGTACCCGGATCTGGGAAATTCCTCAGGAGCAAACTGAGAAATCAGATGCTGCAAGCTTCCGGAAGGGGAGGATAATGAGGACAATGCGGAACAGTGGAAAAGAGATGTTTCGTATCCAAGAGAAACTGGGGGCAGACAAGTTCCAATGAATGAGGACTGCCGCTTCTCACCAGTTACGTTCAGCGTTCTAACTCCACAGCATCCACAATTCAGAGAGCAGAAGGTGTAGCCAAAAACGTGTCAGTGCCGGGCACAGTGCTGCACACCTCTAATCCCAGTGGCTCAGGAGGCTGAGGCCTGAGGATCGCAACAAAAGCCAGCCTCACAACTTGACGAGGCCCTGAGCAACTTAGCGAGACCCAGTCTCAAAATGAGAAATAGAAAGCGCTGAGGGGGTACTGCTCAGTGGTTAGATACCCCTGCGTTCAATCTCTGGTACCAAAAAGTAATTGTGTGTGTGTGTGTGTGTGTGTGTGTGTCTTTATGTACATATATATGTGTATATATGTATGTATCTTTATATAAAGAAATTACGTATATATATCCATGCCAAGCAGTGGCAGGAGCCCATAATCCCAGCAACTGGGGAGGCTAAGGCAGGTGGACTGCAGGTTTAAGACTCACCTCAGAAACTTAGTGGAGGCCATAAGCAAATTAGTAAGACCCTATCTCAAAATAAAAATAAATGAAAAAGGGTGTGGTACGCATCTCAGTGGTAAAGCACCCCTGGGTTCAATCCCCAGTATCAAAAACACAAAAATATGCATCAGTTTATGTATGTAAATCTCAAGTATGGAGTCAGCATAACTGTTACATTTTAAGAGGCTTGAATTTCTTTTGAGCTGTCGCATCTGTGATCAATGGAAATCTATAATGTGTAACCTTCCTTCCAGAATTTAACACTGCATGAACCTCTGGAAAGGGGAAACACAGGTTAATAGTATCGGCCACCTTACATTGTTATATTGTGTGCGTGTACAAATACATAACAAATCCCACCATTGTGTACGACTATAATACACCCATAAAAATATGGGGAGAAAGAAAACCATGCAAAAGTAAAATAAAATAAAACCATGTGGTCCTCAACTGGGAATCTGTTGAGGCAAACAAGCAAGGAACTGAGAAGTTCTTGAAACATGGCATGCAGTTGCTTCCAGAAGATAAGGAGTCAGCATCAGGTCTCCAGCAAAGCTTCCACGAACATAATCCAAAATGACAGAGCTTCAAATAATACCGCACACTTATGCTTCCTGAGATCCTGCGAATTCTTTCCACCCAACGATAAATGCAACACCTAACAACACAGCAGTGTTATGCTTCAGATAGGTGAAGTCCCCCGAAGGCTCAAGTGTGAGACAATGCATGGAAGTTCAGAGGTGAAGTGATTGGATTACGAGCGTGTGGCCTAATTGTGCATTAATGCTGATGTGGATTAACTGGACGGTCCCTGCAAGCAGGTAAGAACCAGGAAGTAAGTCACTGGGGGCATGCCTTTGGGGTTTATATCTTGTCCTTGGTGAGCAGAGCTCTCTCTGCTTCCTGAACTGAACAGCTCTCCTCATACACATCCTTCCACCATGATGCTCAGCCCAGAACCATGGAGTTGGGCAACCATGGGCTGAACCTCTGAAACCTCAAGCCAAAGAAAAAAAAAAGAAACAACTTTTCTTCCTCTATGTGTTCTTGTGTTCTTGTCAGGTCTTTTGGTCACAGCAATGAAAAAGCTGAGTAAAACAACTGGGGTATACAGATGTCATGGAAGCTGGAAGAGAACAAATAACCCCCCAAAAAAAAATCAAAAGAAGAAATTACTCAAGGAAAGTGTGAACAAATTCTAGAGGAGAAACATAGCATGTATTAGAGTTGAGTGTGGCTTTAGAAAATAGATTTTGTCAGGTATGGTGACCCATATCTATAGTCCCAGCTACTCAGGAGGTTGAGGCAGGGGAATCACTTGAACATAGGAGTTAATACCCACCTGGCCAATGGAGGGAAAGGGAAAGAAAGAAGAAGAGGGAGGTGTGGGAGGCGCAGAGAGGGCATGCACACAGCTCTTGAGTGAACACAAAATACAAAGTAGTTATTTAAAGTAGGAATGATTTAAGCAGCTGTAATTCTGATTATCAAGAATCCAATTTTGAAAATTAAAAAAAAAAATAACCCAACCTTGACCAGGTACATGCCTATAATCCCAGCTGTTGGGGAGGCTCAGCCAAGAGGATCACAAGTTCAAAGCCAACCTCAGTAAATTATGAGGCCCTAAGCAACTTAGCAAGACCTTGTCTCAAAATAAAAATTAAAAAGGGCTGGGGATATGGGGATGTGGCTCAGTGCTTAAGTGCCCTGGGGTTCAATCCCTGGTACCAAAAAATAAAAATATAATTATCATTTTACATATAATTATAATGCACCAATTGAAAAATAAATAAATGGAAATAAGACCAAGAGAATTGAGGAAACAGACGAGTAGAGGGAGGAAAAAAAGGGAAGGGAAGTCCTGGGGATTGAAATGGAGAAAACTATGTTATATGCATTTATAAATATGTCAAAATGAACCCCACTATTATGTATAACTACAATGCACTAAAAATGTTTAAGATTTCAGAACTACAGAAAAATGTAGATGATTATATATCAGAACAAACTCTATTCATTCCTCAACAAAGCACTATAAAGCTCTCTGCAGCCCTGACCACATTTGTAACCACGTTTCTTTGAGAGAATAAGAAATGGGGTGGGTGACATGGGGCATGACCCAAGAACCTGAGGTGCTTCGGCACGTCCCACTCTGGTGCACAGGACTTTGCAGGACTTCACGAAGCCTTATCTGACTCTTTGGCCACGTGGGAGCTCCACATTCAAGCAGACATTGCTGTCTTTGGTTTTAATCTCTCTCATCCATTTCCAGTCTCCCTAAGTGTGTCTGCCAACCGAGTTCACGGCAGTCCAGGAGCCTCGGGCTTGGGCTGTATTCTTCTTCACAACCCTGGGGGGCCTGGTAGAGAGAGTCCTCGCAAGAAATCACTGGATTGGAAACCCTGTTACTAAATTTTTCTGGGGAGGATATTTATTATACATGCTTTCCTGTTACAAGGTGTTCTGAAACAAGAACTCCAAAATAATTATTTTTCCTAAGAACAACTAGGACTTCAAAGGAGCACTGAGGTACCTCATTAATGGTATGCAGAGTCTTGGAAGAAAACATGGTATGGATCAGCATCTTATAGACTGGACGAAGAGAAACTCTATGCTTTAACCAAAGTTTTGGCTTAAAATGTATCTCTTTTCCTTTAATATTAAAAATAAGGAAGTACCTTACCAGTGACAACTTTGCTAGCAAAAGACAACTATATTCTAAATCTACAAAACATATTTGTTTCAAAATATTGTGACTTAACTTCGTGGGATAAATTTTGTTGTTCCATTTCACCCAATGTTCTACAAAGGTTAAGTATTCAAATGCACATTTCATGTTAAGTACTGTCTTGAATCCCACTACTGCAATACACACAGACTTTAGTCCAAGAAGCTAATGTTGTGGCCCATTCCACAAAAATTGCACAAAGATAAGTCCGTCTGGGGCTGGAGCGGTGGCTCATTGGTAGAGCGCTTGCCTGGCATGCACGAGGATCCAGGACCAATCCCCAAAACAACATGCACAGCTAAATAAAGGAAAATTAAAAACCACAGGAAAAATAAAATTCTCTAAAAAAAAAAAAAAAGTCCATCTACCCTGACATCTCATGGAGGGCACATGCTGCCCAAAAAATACATGAAAATGTCTGTGATTTAAAAAACAAAAACAATTCAGGCCTGAACTGAGAAAATCATAGCCCTATGACAGCTGTGAAATCACGAGTACTCATTTCTTGTAACAAAGATGAGAAACTAACACACACTCCAGATACCAGCTCATTTACCTCCATCACACAGCTTTTTTTTAAACTTTTATTTTTTTTAAGAGAGAGGGACAGTGAGAGAGAGAGAGAGAGAGAGAATCAATTTTATTTAGTTTTTCCCGTGACTTTCATTGCTCCGAGACTTCGTTGTGTATGTCGGGGGTTTGAACCCGCATACTCGTGCATGCCAGGCAAGCGCTGTAAGCCACGGCTCCAGCCTCCATCACGCAACTCTTTGATAAGCAGATTGCCCTTGTGCCAGGCCAAAATTCATTTACGAGTCAAAAGTAAAAATCCATTAAATTTTGATTCACAGAAATAAATGGAAGTCCATTGTAAAATATTGAGAATTTTACTGGAAAGATTTTACTAACAAAGAAAATCCTTTCAAAAATTCAATCCTTCACAATATTTAAATCCTTCACTTACAAAACTGCTGTTCTTGTGTTACATGTTTATGGAATCACCTTTCATCTTTCACGGTTGTGCCAGGAAGACTGTGGAAAAGATCTTCTCTAAGCATTTGCTAAAAGTAATATCAGGTAACATTTTTCCTAGTAAAAGCATGGTCTTAGATGGGAAAAAGCTCCTCAATGTATTTCTAAATGTCATAGAATATTTAGGACTTTTTTTTTTTTTTGGGTGATGCTGGGGATAGAACCCAGACCTTGTACATGCTAAGATCATCCTGGATAATTTGCTAATAATTTAATAATTAAATGCAAACAAAAAGTGAGAATCCAGTCAAGTATTCTGTTACTTTTGCAGTAGGGAGAGGGTATTATGAATTGAACCCGGGACCCCATGCATGCTACATGATCAATTACTGAGCTATAACTCCAGCCTGGGATTTTTTTAAAAACTTCATTCTTGCCTTAGTTTTTCATTAGTTTGTATGTCTAGCCAACACCTGTTGCACCTGCTTACCAAGTCTTCTTTGATTTACCTACAGTTTTTATTCAAATTTAATTTCAAAATAATCAGGCCAATTTTAGCCCTTCATTCTCTAGTAGATAAGCCAAGTGACGCAGTGGCCAGAGGAAACATACTGTAGAGACTTGATAGCACAGCCAGTTCATTTGGTGGAGAAAAGTTTCAAAATACAATAACACCCTAACTGGGAAACTATGAACAGAAACCCAAAGTTATCACAAAGTCTAAGTAGACAGCAGGTATTTGCCATCCAAGAACCAAGTTGCTACACTGTGTGTTTAGGGGGAGGAAATTGGTAACATATCAATTTCTAGACTGATACATATCTACATATTTCAATGTTTCTGATTTGTTTAAAATCAATTGGCAAAGGGACCACAGCAGTGGCTCAGGGCTACAGCACTTGCCAGGCTTTCGCAAAGACACAGGTTTGAACCCCAACACCACATAGACAACTACGTGTTGGAAGAACAGAAACTAGATGAAAAAAATAAAGAAAACTTATTCTCTCTCTATTTAAAAAAATTTTTTTTAAATAAAATCAATTGGGGGCTGGAGCAGTGGCTCGGCAGTCACAGCACTTGCCTGGCATGTGCAAGTACACGGGTTCAAACCCCAGCAGCACATACACAGCGAAGTCTCGGAGCAACAAAGGCCACATGAAAAACTAAATAAAATTGATTCTTCCTTTCTCTCTCTCTCTCTCTCTCGCTGTCCCTCTCTCTTTAAAAAAAAATAAATAAATAAAATCAATTGGCAAGTTTTCCAAAAACATCTTAGTAAACTGCTTTATGATTTATTACCAAAGAAAGTGACATAATAGCATTTTTTTTGCCCAGTTATTCCAGCAAAAAAAAAAAAAAAAAAAAGATGCAGGAAAGCACTGTTTGAAATAACAGATGGTTTATTAAAGCCAGTATCTTGCTACAAAAGTGAAAAAAAAATCTTTTTAAAGAAAAGAGAATATTTTCTTTTAAAATTGGGGGTAAAATAGACATGCTCAATGAAAGGAAAGAATGGGATTAAACAGCAATGTTAATTTGAAGGAGAATAAATAACAAACCAAAGCAGGTGAGACATTCAGTCAGTTCTGGACATCTGGATTCCTGTGCTGCTTCCAGGTGTTGAAGGCAGAAGGCCGCTCTCCAAGACTATCAACAAACGCTTCATGACATGGCAACTCCACAGCCCTTTGCATTTAGTCTCTGTTTTAAGTTCTACCTAATATAGTGCCTTTTGGGGTCTCCGTTTTACTTTTTTTTTTTTTAATTTTTTTAAATTTTTGAACAACCATACAAGTTTTTAGCAAAATAATGTAAAATATGTATAGATTCTGGATATTACAATTACCCCCAGGAGTGCCCCCCCAATTACCCATCCTTATCCCTCCCTTCCCCTTCCCACAATATCTCTAAAAAAGGATTATGTTGTATAGCATTACATCTTCAGGTTTTTATTCTCTCTCAGTAGAAGGTAATTTTTAAAAATTATGGAAGGGGTAAGGAAGAATGGGGAGTAGCTGTTCAATGGGTATAGAGTTTCAGTTTTGCAAGATGAAAAGCATTCTGGAGACGGCACACAGGATAAACATACTTAACGCTGCTGAACGGTACACTGGATACCCACATGCAGAAGAATGAAATTGGACCCTCACCTCATTCCATACACAAAAATAAACTCAACATGGGTCAAAGACTTAAATATAAGACCTGAAATGATAGACTACTAAAGGACATAAAGGGAAAGCAAAAGAGAGAAACTTGGAAACACCGAGAAATACACTGATTTTTTTTTTAATGTGAACCCAAAAGCACAGGCAACAATAGCAAAAATAGACAAATGGGATTATTTGGAACTTAAAAGCTTCTGCACAGCAAAGAAAACAATTAACAGAGCAGAGACAACCTATGCAATGAGATAAAATATGTGCAAACCATACATCTGACAAGGGGTTAATATGCAAAAGGTAAGAAATAGATGCAATTAATGTGATGAATTAATCAATAGTAGAAATCAAATAACCCAATTAAAAATGGGAAAAGGACCTGAATAAACATTTCTCAAAAGAAGACATACAGGGCTGGAGCAAGGGCTCAGCGATTACGTCGCTTGCCTGGCATGTATGAGGACCCGGGCTCAAACCCCAACACCACGTACACAATGAAGTGTTGGAGCAACAAAAACCAGATGAAAAACTAAAATAAAATTGATTCTCCCTTTCTCTCTCTCTCTCTCTCTCATTGTTGCTCTCTCTCTTTAAAAAAATGTGCATAAATAAGAAGACATACAAATGTCAAACAGATATATGAGAACAAAGTCCAACATCACTAATCATCAGAGAAATTAACTCTAAAATCAGAATAAGATACTGCCTTGCAGCTGGTAAAATGTCTATTATCAAAAGGATAACTGAGAGATGGGGGTGCAGCTCCATGGTAGAGTGACCACCTAGCATATACCAGGCCCTGGGTTTGAACCCCAGAAACATTAAAAAAGAAAGAAAGAGAGAGAGAGAGAGAAAGGAGGGAGGGGGGTAAGCAGGCAATAATCAGTATTGGAAAGGATCTATAAAAAGAGGGAGAATGTCATTTTTAATAATGCTTACACACAAAGAAAATTCTCCCTTAAAAACAACAGTTAAGTGAAATTACTAATTTCACAGGACATGTTTGTTCAACTAATAAATGGGAAGAGGTTTGACCTCTTGATTGGCTGTAGCTAAGTCTACAATTCTAGACATATAATAAATGTGTCTATTCTAAATCAAACAATGCTTGTTCTTACCTCGCATTTGGATTCATTTCTTGGTAACACTGGTATGAGAGGTATGAGACCGGAGGAATTATTCACCTTTAGGTCAGCATATTACCATGCGTAGACCAGTGAGGAACCGTTTTCTTCCCAATTGGATTTTGACAGCACAGTTCCCTGGATGAGCTCATTTTGTTCATTTGTAATGAAATCACTCTCCTCCGAGGCAATTACAAAAGCCTTGAGATTTTTGGTCAGAGGTTCACCAAAAACATGCACAGGGCCGACCAAGGGAGAAGTAACCAGGAGAATGTGACTCCTTGCTGTGACCCTGCTTTGCCCATTTCCTTTACTCCCACATCCCCAACCATCACGGCTTTGGTCTTTGGTACAACATGACCAACTTTCAGAGCAGAAATGATGACAGTAACCCCTGCCTAAACGCAAGCATCGCATGGAGATAAGAATACATTCCCTCCTGGATCTGCCACTGCTGAACCTCCCAACCACTGCAAATTGCTCAGACCGCCCGCCTGGATGACCACGGTCCAAGCAGTGCTGGTCTTCGCTCCCTGTGAGCATATTTTTTCTTTTTTTCTTTTATTTTTAAGCATCAAAGAAAAATTAAAATCATCAACTTGTTTTTATATCATAAAAATATCATATGAGAAAAGAATAAAACCTACAACAGATATCAAATAGGTCATGAGTATTAAGAGCCATCAGAACAGCAATTAATTCAAATTTAATATTTTATGCCTTTGTGTATTTATCTGTAGACGTTCTACACATGGATACGTACAGGTGTAGATAAACACAGAGGTTAATATGCAAGCAGGCATGCGATACTCCTTTTGGAAATCATGCCCATTATCACGGCCATGGAAGGGTAATCCAGGCATGTCTGTATCTTTTCACAGGTTTATCATTTACTACACAGATAGAAATATGAGTCCATTTGCCTATGCAAATCTGTTCAGTTTCTACATCTGGATAAAATATAACTAGGGATACCGGTAGTCCAGATTATTAAAATAGAAAAACACAGACCCAACCTCTCCCAATGGTGTCTATCAATTTTGTCTTAGTTTATTCACCTTAGGACCCAGAAACAATCAGTGCTACTTCACTGCACTCAAGAATTAAGGACAGGGGCTGGAGCGGTGGCTCAGAGGTTACGGAGCTTGCCCAACCTGCACGAGTACACAGGTTCAAACCCCAGCACCCACGTATGCAACTAAGTGTCAGAGCAACGAAAGCCATGTGAAAAACTCAATAAAATGGATTCTGTCTCTCTCTTACTGTCCTTCTCTCTTAAAAAAAAAAAGAAAAAAAAGAATTAAGGACAGTATCCACAAGAAATATTACATAAACACAAAGTCTAGTATTTCTTATTTTGTTAAGTAGCTGGTACTGAACTGCCAATTCCATTTTTCATTTTAATATAAATTACATCATACAGAGCATGCCAGAAGCCATACAATGCAAAATAAAGCAAACTGAAAATTTTGGAGACAAATTTTAACACTTAAAATAGTGCTTTTGTTTAAATTATCTGGTGATTTTAAAAACTTTGACTTTTGAGGCTGAAGCAGAAGCTCAGTACTCCCCTGACATGTGTGAGGACGCAGGTTCAAACCCCAGCACCAAGTACACACACCAAGTGTCAGAGCAACAAAAGCCACATGAAAAACTAAATAAAACTGATTCTCTCCCCCCCCTCACTGTCCCTCTCTATAAAAAAAATTAAATTTCAAAATTGAGGTATTAAGTGGCTTTTTCCAGGAAGACTCATTATCCCAAAAGAAAACATTGAATAAATTTGGATTTGGGGAAATATCAGACAATTAAGAAATAAGTAGACCTGGTGCCCCAAGAGAGGAAGAGAGATTTTTCTTCTTCTTCTTTTTTTTTTTTTTTTTTTGGTACTAGCGTGCTTAACAATGAAGTCACATCTCCAGACCTTTTTATGTTTTATTTTGAGACAAGTTCTCACTAAGTTATTTAGGGCCTCGCTAAATTGCTGATGCTGGCTTTGAACTTCAATCCTCCTGCCTCGGCCTCCCGAGCCATTGGGAGTACATGTGGACATCCCCATGCCTGGCTTGGAACAGCTCTTTTGAAGAGTAACAGTGCAGCCTTAACAATGCAGGGCAGGGTCACGTGCCTGATGGAAACTCTGACATCCTACATCACCAGCCTTGAACTCCCTCCAGGTCTCCACTTTCATGAGGCCACAAGTGAAAGAGGGACATGGTTCCTAGCAGAGGAAACTTTTTCACTACTACCAGTGTGGTAGACTGGGGATGTCACAGACACTCACCCTAAATCTCCCCTGTAAAAATGGGTACCCCACAGTTTTAATCAAACATCATCATTGAATCAAGTTACCCATGTTTATGAATGTCGGTTAGTTAAAGAAATCCTCTTGCAATGTATTGTGACATTTAATATCCTTTATGATATCAAAAGTCTCCATTGTAGGGGGAACACCATTTACTGAAAATGATAACCAAAATACACATCTTGTGCTACAGTCCCAATCCTCACACTTAAAGCTGTAGTGTGATCTTCAGCATGACTCCTGTCATACACAGCTCATTTTCACATCTGTAAAAGTAAGATCAAGACATCTGCCCTAGCCAGGTGTGATGGCTCAAACCTGTAATTCCAGTGACTCAGGAGGCTGAGGCAGGAGGATCACAAGTTTGAGGACAGTTTCACCAACCTATTGAGGCCCTGTCTCAAAATAAAAAAATAAATAGCCCTGGGGATGTAGCTCAGTGGTAGAGCACCCCTGGTTCAACTGCCAGGATTGAAAGAAAGAAAAAAAAATACACCTGCCCTGACTACTTACCAGGCTGTCAAGAGTTTCAAATGACACGATTTAGATGAAAAGTGCTTTAAAAATCATGTCCAGGCAGGCCTGATGGCTCTCACCTGTAATCCCACCGACTTGGGAGGCTGAGGCTGGAGGATCATGAGTTCAAAGCCAGCCTCAGCAACTTAGCAAGGCCCTAAGCATTAAGCAAGCAATTTAGCGAAACACTGTCTCAAAGTAAAATATAAAAACTGCTGGGGATATGTCTGGGGGTTAAGCACCCCTGGGTTCGATCCCTGGTATTAAAAAAAAAATCACATCCAAAAATATTAGCTACTACTTTGATTTTCTTCCAGTGTTGAAATAAGTTTAAGACAGACTGTCAAACAGAAATACTCCAATTTTAATAAAGACTAGGTTAGTACTAAGATCTTATCCCATATCTATCTGTAAAGAAAACCATACAAAAGTAAAACCAAGAAATTCAGGAATACTGCACTGCACAGAAAGGTCCCCAAAGTAAGAAGTTACCATGATCAAAAATAATATTAACACTGGCATCTTACAACGTTAATTTTACATTGTTCATAATTCATATCCACGGTATCCCTATGCTTGAGGGCTTTTCCTTTCAGGTAACATAGCAAAGAAAGTTGAGTGTTGATAAACGTCTTGCCCTGTTCTGGAAAGTTAAGTCAGCAGGGAAATCAACAGCCTACCGAAGGCAAAGTAAACCTCTCCTCTGCACAGTCTCCATCCCTGAATGGTTTATTTTCATCTAATCACAAAGAAGAATGCAGTTCCACAGTCTGATTGATAAGCTTGAAATTCTAATATGGAAATAAACTTCTGGGGTATGTTTATAAAACAGAGTGATTCAAGTTGATTCAAAGCTTTCCGGATCTTCTGGTCTGACTTTGCAAAATCTAAGCCTTCGGGGTTGATAAGTGCAGTGTTATCAGCCTGGACTTTCATGACTAGGTATTTCCATTTTTGTTAGAATAGAATCTTGTCTATACAGTTTTTCTTGCTAAAATGTATTAATTTAAGTGCCCCCAAATGCTTATTAATTTATGTAGAAGTGCTTTTCAAAAAGGGTTTGAGGTCAGGAAGAATAAAGAAAACACCTGGGAGGAAATTTGGAAAAAAAATTTGAGGGGGGTGTTGGGGATTGAACTCAGAGGCACTTTACCACTGAGTCACATCGCTAGCCTTTTTTATTTTTATTTCTTTTTTTTTTTTTTAATTTTCAGACAGGGTCTCACTGTTGCTGAGGCTGGTTTTGAATTTGGAATCCTCCTGCCTCAGCCTCTGGTATTACAGGCAAACGCCACCGCGCCTGGCTGGAAAAATTTTAAGCAGAGAAAATTGGGGGAAAAAACCTGAAATTGCTCATAGATTCCATCCACCAAAAGACTCTGAAATGCAAAGAGGAGCTTCAAAAAAACTTTAGTCTAGGAACCCATTAAACTTTCAGAGGATAGAACAGTTCTGCTGAATGAACAGGATGAATAGATTTTCAGATGAATTTTATAATCTTACATAATAATGTATTCCAAAAAAATACCATCTGGAAAAGGAGGAAAACTAGATCCAGTCCACACAGAATGAGCAAGATTGGAGAAAGGTATTTTACTCTGAATCTCCAGGAAAGGACTAAGAAGGGCAATTTACTCATTTCCTACAGCAAGCAGCCCAGTAAACATGGGGAAAAAATTGTTAAATATGTATCAGTTGGGAACCCATGTTTACATGAAATATATTCACAGTATCTATAGCTGTATCTCATTGGAGATTTGCTCTGTAATTGGAAATTACAAATTTACTCTGTAATCTTGATGGAGACAACAAAAATTACAGACTTGGGTTGGAAGACATTCCTTTCTCACTGTGAAACATGCATAGCTTTAAAGGGTAAAAATTTCCACTCTGAAAAACAGAGGTTAGTATGGTTCCATTTCTTCAAAAAAAAATTAAACAAGTGGCATTTTCTGAATTCTCCATTAAACAGTGCACACAGTCTCCTCATCCCCACCCTAGGCATATACTCCCAAATCGTTTTTCTTAATCTCCCTTCTTCCCAAACATGACCACAGGGCCACTACCCGAATTCACAGAGCAGAATGAGGAACTGGCTTCCGCAGCAGAGGACCCTGCTGGGGCTTCTCCCATTCAGTGTCTCAGCTTCACACCAGCTCCCTACTCCATACTCATCAGCGGATAGGTGGAGAAATCACAACTTCCCAAATGTGTATTATACAGGCAGATGGTTGTTTCCGTTTTGAATCTCCCATTCCTTTATTTCCCGGTTAATCTGTGTAGTTAGGAACAGTTGGTTCCCTTGAGGTTTTTTCATGTGTAAGTAGGACTCCTCTAGCTCAGCCCCCTCACTCTCTCTCCACGATTCTAACAGGGTCAGTAAACAGAGTTGCATCCCGAGTATGTTTGCTCCTGCTTGCCTTCCCAAACTGCCCCACCCGTAACATTGCCTTTGTCACTGAACATCCTTGCTGATTCTCCTTTAAAGACAAGGAAGGTGAACCAAAGCTTTGGGGCTTAAAATGAATGGACTCCAACTCAACTCCTGGGTATGCCAGACCTCCATGCACGCCTATGCTAAGCTAGTCCTGGAGGTGATTCAGAGAGAATAAAGGAAAATCACACCATCAACTGGCTCTACTAAATTCCTTTAAACAATCAATTATAAAAGATTATCTGGAGGGTTGGGGATTTAGCTCAGTGGCAGAGCGCTTGCCTAGCATGTGTAAGGCCCTGAGTTCGGTCCTCAGCCCTAAAATTTAAAAAAAAAAAAAGATTATCTGGAAATCATAATTTGTATAATTCACTGGTTGGTATGAAGCTGGTAGTGATATCCATGCAAATCAATACTATAAACGATATGAGTTTGGGCCGTTGAGATGCAATTTTCATTCTTGAGAGCTTTGAGGAAACAGTAATTGATCATGGAAATGGGTGGGAGGATCATAGGAAACTTTTGGATATTTTCTTTTGTCTTCTAAATTTTCTTAATGATCAAATTTAGGCAAGAACTGTAATAATAAAGTAAATAAAAGGAATTTGCTGCAGCAGTCTGGTTGCTTAAGATCTTTATTAAAGAACTATTTGCATATTGTTCAGAAGGCAAATCATTACTTTGTTATTCAGTGAAATCAAACAAATGTCTTTGAGTATCTGTAGCATGCCTGAATCTGTACAACTGGACAATTTATATTCTAGGAACAGAATATAGTAGGAGGCATAGACTTTAAATTTTAAATCAATTTTAAAATGATGTATTACATATTTATAAAAAAATACTGAAAAAATAAGACTGGACTCAGTCTAAGGGTTAAGCATGAACTTTTCAGACGGATAGACATCTAGAGGGGTGAATAAAACTTAAGTAACTAAAATGGAAAAGAAGAGGAAGATTCGAGACAAATCTTATAGTCTTTGGTGAAAAGTAACAGTTACCCAACTCAAACTAGCTTAAGCAAAGGAAAAGCACCTATTTTTCTTGTGTAAACAGAAAGAGTCAGAGTGGAACTGGCTTTACAGACAGGAGGAAACACCACCCTTCCAGTTCAGTGACCCGAAAGTGAGCTAACATTAGGTGAAGCATCCAGGCAAGAGTCCTACCTGCTCTGGTCCATCCCTGGAGTAAGCTAAGGCCAACGGGGTAAACAGACTCACTGCCCAGACGAAGTTCTGTGGCCCCAGGGACCTGGTGGGACTCTGACCAAAAGCTTGCCTGAAAACTCCATGTTCCGAAGCAGCAGCTTCCTGTAGCAGGCTTTGGTTCTGAGTACACAAAACAATAATATCCACACACAACAGGAAGATCAACAAGCACAAAGAGAATGAAATGTCCCAGGTGGGGTGGAGAAGAGCACTAAAGCTTACAAAGAGGACAGAGTGACCAGCACCCCGCTGGCACTGATGGGCAGGTCTGAGAAGGGTGGCAACTGGTGATAGCATTGAGAAAACCATTCTGATGTACAGCTCATACCTACACGGAGGAACTGTTCACCGGTGAAGAAGCAGAATAGGGCGACTGATATTTCTGAGCATGGGATACACTTCATCCTCACAACCCTACCATAAGGTAGGTATTGCTTTCTTCATCTGTGAGTAAACAGACTGCAAGGGGCGTTGTACCCATCTTATCAAGGTGCCAGTGTGCTTTGAACGCTGCCTTGCACAGGAGCAGAACAAAGAAACTGGGAGGGAACACCACGCAGAGAGCCTCCTTCGTTCAGGTTCACTGCCACTCAACACTGAATCCCTACAGAGCAACAGGAGCCTTTTTCTCTCCGCTACCATAGCACCACTACCGCCACCACTACCAGTGAGATCCAACTCTGCTGCCAGCAGCACCCCTCAGTCTTACTCTCTCACATGCTCCTGTCCGCTCACCCAAAAGATTTTCAGCACTCCGTTACCCTGCCATGGAGTGCTCTCAGGAGGTGTGCAAGTGGGGCTTTTTTCTTTTCTTTTTATTAAGATGGTCTTGCTAAGTGACTCTGGGCCTTGCTAAGGTGCTGAGGCTGGTTCTGTTGTGATCCTCCAGCCTCAGCCTCCCTAGACTCTAGGAGGCATGCGCCACCATGCCTGGTTTAAGTGGGGCCAGTCCTGTTCTCATCAGTGAATTCAAAGCATCAAGACACACAGAGTATTAAGCCACAGAATAAAAATCATCCACTTTTCCTTATGAAGGAATGACGATACAAGCTGCTTTTCCCTATTACAAATATTGAAACACGCATTTGTAAGAGAAAAGTGATGACACTGGTTAACTCATTAAATAAATCACCTGTAGGATGGACGGGGTCTTTCCTAACACACTGGATTCATCTGGTAGACTACAAGTAAGACTTCTATGACACGAAATTGTATTGACTCAATAAAAAAAAATAAGAGATTTAACAAACTGAAGTGCTTCAAGAAGATAACTAAACATATTCCACACACTATATTTTTAAAGGTTTTAACAGTGCAGACTCAATACAACAAGAAGTATAGTTTGCATATTTTAATATCTGCAGTACAAAAGAGTTTTGAGAATTTCACAGATCAAAACATGATTGCATTCATTGTTTCTAATTACACTTACCACAGCAAAAGGAGAAAATAAAACTTCAAGTAAAACACATAATTACAACTAACACAAAAAATTCTGGTATCAGTGATATAATTAAATCATCTTTTTTTTAAGAGAGAAGGACAGTGAGAGAGAGAGAGAGACAGAGAGAATCAATTTTTATTGAGTTTTTCACATGAATTTCGTTGCTCTGACACTTAGTTGCGTATGTGGGTTGCTGGGGTTTGAACCCTTGTACATGCCAGGCAAGCACTGTAACCACCAAGCCACCGCTCCAGCCCTAATTAAATCATCTTGAACAGAGATAACTGATTCATTCAGGAAAACTTCAAGAGAAGACTTCATCAACAATAACTCTGTAACAAGGTTTCCTTACTTACTCTTTACAAATTTTAAATAGTAGATATTAAAATATTAAGGGAAGCAATAAATTTTATCACAGGACATCATGTTGCTTGGATTGTTTCCTTTAAAAAGGTAAGATCAAGGTCAGAAACTTAGTTCAATGGGAGAGCACGTATTTAATCCCCAACACCACCAAAAAAAAAAAATTAAATTTAAAATATGAGACGAGCTGGCGCAATGCCTCACGCCTATAATCCCAGCAGTTTGGGTCACTGAGGCAAGAGGATCACAAGTTCAAAGCCAGCATCAGCAGAATAGCAAGATCCTGTCTCAAAATAAAAAGTAAAAGGCTGGGGGTGTGGCTCAGTGGTTAAGCACCCCTGGGTTCAATCCCTGGTACCAAAATAAAAAAATATAAATGACGTGAAATAAACGAGTCTGAACATGACACAGAAGACAGCTCTACCATCCACTCCTTACGCATCTGCACACCTACATGAAGTCGCCAGCACGGAGGTAACACGCAGGAGGCCTCAAGATGGGATCAGGACTGCACAGCAGAAGCTAAGCAAGCAGCCAGTTTGATCAGATGGTTGGTTACCTCTAGAGACTGAGCAAATAAGCAAATATGTCAAGGATAATGGGAGACAGGCTTCTCACTGATGAAACAGTGACAAATTAAAACAGGAGTCTAGGGACAGCCTAAAAATGCCCATTCAAAAATAACTGGTACTCTGCAAAAATTAAAGAGATGACTAAGAAATGAAGGAACTTCCAGATTGAAAGAGAGTCAAGACAGACATAATAAATAAATGGATTGCATACAGATCCTGGAACAAAAAAAAGAAAGAAAAGAAAAGATATTAGATCACTGGTAAAATGTGAATTGGGTCAGGGATTAAATGGCAATAATAGATTGATATTTATTTCCTGGTTTTGAGGTAGGTCTTTGTTTTAAGGAAAAAATCTAATTAAATACTAAAGGGGTAGGAGGTATCATGTCTGCATCTTATTTGCAAATAGTTCAAAATTGGGGGCTTATAGCTCAGTGGTAGAGCACTCGCCTAGCACATGTGAACACTGGGTTCAACCCTCAGCACCACACAAGAATAGATACTGAGTCCATCTGAAACTAAACAAAAAAATTTAATTTTATACTAACATAGAAATACATTTCAAGAGAATTATAAAGCAAATTCGGCAAAAATGTTAACAAATGTGAAATTAAAGACAAGTAAAAAATGTTCTCTGTACCATTCTTTCAATGTTTCTGAATAAATCTGAACTTGTTTTAAAACAAAAAGCTTTGAAACGTTACTTTAGGGGCTGGAGCAGTGGCTCATCGGTTACGGTGCTTGCCTGGCATGCACGAGGACACGGGTTCGAACCCCAGCACCATGTACACAACTAAGTGTTGGAGCAACAAAGGCCATGTGAAAAGCTAAATAAAATTGATTCCCCTCCCTTCTCTTTAAAAAAAAATAAATAAAATAAGTTACTTTAGTTGTCCGCTGTATACACATTGTCCGAGATCAGTAGAATTATTTCCACGGAGTTAAATTCCTTGATGTGATATTCTATTTATACATAATGTTTTTAACGCGGGGTTATTTCTAGTCTCTCCAGAAAACACTGGCATACAACTTTTTAAATTTGATACACTGAAAAGTAGCTGATGTCCTGAAAAGTTTGGCACTTCTCCCATGGCAGATGATCAGAGAGCAGCTAAGTCACCAGTAGCAGCTAATTCCTCTATAAAGCTGAGCAGATTGTTAAGTGGCCTGACTCTCCCGTGAGAAGGTGCTGCTATTCACTGAGAGCTCCTTGAAGAGGAAACACTTCTGACAGTCTTCACAGGGCTGCCTAAGGAGTACGGTTCTGCTTGATATGATTGAGAAGCCTGCTTTTAAAATCCTTTCTAAAAATTTGTGGAGAATAGACATCTGTGATTATTACAATCAAGGAAAACGTTCTTAGCTTAGAAGACAGTCAAAAAGCTAAACAAATCACATTCCAATTTCCCAATGTCACAAACTTTTCCTTTTCTCGCTGCTAGACTAGAGAACTAAAACGATGGTGAAGTCCTTTCGAAAGACAACTTCCACCTTCTGAATTCCCATAGTCAATCGTTCCTCTCGAGCACACCTTCTGCACATCCCATTAATTAGATTTTCCAAGTAATTCCTAGAAACTTCTGACAAAGGAAGCGAGCATCTCTATTAACCTAACCATGCTATCAAAACACACATGAACGCATTCCAAATGACTCCTCTGAGCAATGCTTATGTTCCATTTTCTTCAAAAGATTTTATTACTATGCCTTTGAACATTAGCTGCTCCAAAGATAACCATCCTAACGAAAGCCTAAAAAAGTCACTTGTAAATGCCTAAGGACAAAAGCTCCATCCTGGATGGATAAAAAAAAAGAGCAAATACAATCCAAGTCCTCCAGTCACTTGTCCTTTTAGGAAGCACAGCCAGGGCGCGGGGTATAGCTCAGTGGTAGAGCATTTGACTGCAGGAAGCAGCGCCAGCAATTCGCAGCTAAATCATGTCACAATGGTAGAGCTGAAGAGGGAACACACGGGGCCAAATAGCACTGGAGAATTCAGAACACACGCGGTACGACATTAGGAAAAACTTTTACCCTATGAAGACTTTTCGTACAGAAAAAAAAAGGTGCATCCCTTATCCTTTGTATCAGTCTAAGTCACCCTCATCCACCACAGGTAAAAAGTGACTGACCCATACCCCTGGGACTCGTATTTTAGAAAATCTAAAGAGTTCCCTACACACGTGCCTGTGTAATAAAAATGAGCGCACGATATGAGAAAAAAGGTGGGTGGTTTATCTAGTATGTCCAAGGCCCTGGGTTCGTTCCCCAGAACCAAAATAAATAAATAAATAAATAAAATAAAATTACAGTTTAAGGTAAGCAGAAAGCAACATTCTTAAAGTACCAAATGTTTTGTACAATACGCGGATCACATACTTTGAGAGCAAACAGTTTAGCTGTTGTAGGTCAAAATGAGCTCAAGCCACGTAACTTGCAAAGCTGCCGTTTGAACATCTGCACGTATATCCACCACTGAGAAATTCCCCAAAAAGTGCCTTGCTCTTCATCCAAGAAGTAATTCCATTCTGTTGATGGAGACCTTAAGCAAAAGCTCCCACAGCTAAACTTCTTTATGTTAAACTTTATATATAAATTTTCATTCTTAGGATATTTATGCTGACTTTGATTCATTTAAGGTCAAGAATTGTGATAAGGGGCTGGAGCAGTGGCTCAGCAGTTACAGCACTTGCCTGGCATGCACAAGTACACGTGTTCAAACCCCAGCACCCATGTACACAACGAAGTCTCAGAGCAACGAAAGCCATGTGAAAAACTAAATAAAAATTTATTATCTCTGTCTCGCTCTCTCTCTCTCTCACTGTCCCCTCTTTAAAAAAAAAAAGAATTGTGATAAAATTCATAACCTTTACTTTTCACAATTCAAACTTAGTACTTTGTTATATGCCTGAATATGTTACTTATAACTCAATAAAACTAAGATACTGGATCCTTTCAACTTGTGGTCTTTCTCCAATGCAAACTACACTACTCATTCAAAGTTATTATGTTAATTATACAAAATAACAAGGTTGCTTGCTATGGAGAGTAATTGTAGAAATTTTAAACCACTATGTCCAAATCTTGCTATAAATACATGATGCCCGCCATTTCTCTCTCTGACTCTATCTCTGTCTCTCTCTCTCTCTGTGGTGTGTGTGTCTGTGTGTGTGTGTGTATGTATGTGTGCGTTTTCTTTCAATTACTCTTTCTGCTTTACTCTTTAGGAAAACAAGTAAGTGTTCCATAAAATTAAAACTGTGTGGTAGGCAGAATAATGCCCCCTCTCCCCAAAAAATGCTCATGTCCTAATCCTCAACATAGCACATGGCAAAAGACACTCTGCAGGTGTGGATTACAAATCTGGAGGTAGGAAATTATCCTAGATTTTCTGATAGGCTTAATGTAATCGCAAGGGTCCTTAGAAGGGACAGAGGGTGGCAAGAGGGTCAGAGAAAGAGATATGACCATAGAAACAGATGTCAGAGTGATGCAATGGCTGGAAGGTGGCCACAAGTCGAGGAATGCTTGCAGCCTGCAGAAGCTAGAAAAAGCAAGAACAGATTCTCCCCTGGAGCAGCCAGAAGGAAAGCAGTCCTGCCAACACCTCGCCTTTAGCCCCATTAGACCTATTTTGGATAAGTGACCTCCATAACTGTAAGGTAATAAACTTGTGTTGTTTTAGATTTGTAATAATTTTTAGCAGCAGCAATAGTCAATTTTGCTAGTCATAAGCATGAAGTGGGTCAGTATGAAAATTATCTACTATATATAAAATGTCCAAAAGTACTTAGAAAATAATATACTAAACATTAAAACTAACATCTAATTTTAAACTCTATCGTTTACTGAAGCATTCTTATATACTTAACTAACATAATAATCATACAGGACTCCAAGGACAACACCTAATCATTAGACAAACATTTTTTTTTATTCCACTACGTGTCAGACACTGGCAATTAACAGGTGAATTAAACATATCAAAGTATAAATCACCTTTAAGTAGTTCCAAAGAGATATGTGAGTGAATTAACAGTTATAATAATGTGATGCATGCTATAATTGGAGAAAAAATAGAAAGACAATTCAACTGGGGGTGAAATGCACATGCGTGAGAAGGCTCACTTCCAATGGGGAATAGGTACCTGGAGAAGTCTAATGCTAAACTGAGCAGGTTCTATCATGAACCCAGCAAAGCCACGCACAAAACTAAACTTCATCCTTCAACCAACGTGAAACCAAGGAACCGGGGGGTGGGGGGTGTGCAAAGGAGTACTTGACAAAATTGAATTTTAAAAGGGAAAAACACTACAAGTGATATGAAGACAAGAATGAAGTGAAGAAATGAAGGAACAGGTGTTTGAGAATGTGTCCTATTTTCACATCACCTGCTGGGATTCAGCCTGACCTGACTGCTGCCATTTTGAGTGGTAACTCTGGTGGGGTTTTCCAGTAGTTTTGCCAGCATCCTCTAAATAAATGCAACCATTACATGGAACTTGACCACAGGACCCTGGCACCATCAGCCCAAGAACGTGTCTGATATCTTTGATATTAGCTTGAGATAAGCCAGGTACACTCCAGCTCAGATGCAGTCACTTTTGTCCTGACCACTTTACAAGACCCCTCCCTTCTGTCCCAAATTGCAGAGATCTATTGGCCTTGCTACCACCTAAGAGAAGCTTCTGTACTGAGTTCCCCAATCAACTGCACAGATCCTGGATCTGTCTGGCTCTTTCTGCAGTCTCACAACACCTTCAGACAGTTCTCAGACACCGGGCTGGGTTATTCTGGAACACCACCAAACCTTAACATTCATTCACATTCCGTGATCATTTATCTTTTATCAGGCAGATGCTATGCCTGATAAAGAGAATAAAGCATGACTTGCACCTTTGAAATACATAAAACTGTAGAATAGTATATATAATTGCAAAATAAACACTATGAAAGATCTCCACTTGAGGAGACTCATCTAGAAATAATATCTTCCAGAGCAGGTACCAAATTCATATCATAGGAAAACAAAAAAAAAATGAAGAAACAATTATGTATACACTTTTCAAAAATGATACCTAATAAATCTCAAAACAAGAAAAGTGAAGAAATCACATTCTTCATTTAAAAAAAAAGATTCAAAATACTTTTCCCCACTAAAGACATTCTATTTTTAATATCTGTAAGATGATTTAAAGTACAATTGTTTTTCATAGCCCATGAACTGACTTATATAAAGCAGCTAGTTTGTTGAGAAAGTTGAACAGTCATAACAGTTTGAACCAATTTAAAACTACCAAACCTTAACAGGTTCAGTTAAACCCAGAAACAGAATGGGCTCTCCACAGCCTTCCCCAATCCTGCCAGAAAAATCAATCATCTCGTTCTCCTTCTCCCACTGGGGTCTCCTCCCTGAATTACAGCAACCATGACAAACTGATCTATATTACAGCTTAACTAAGCATGTGTCTGTCTCATCTATAAGAACACGAATTAGAACCTCACCCCTCTTTCTATCTATTGGTATGGTTTAGCTATCCCCAAATACTAGGCTCAAAGTATTGAAAAGAATTGAGGTGAATGCACTTAATTAATGATGATGTTATACTTCCTATTTCAGAGCTACTCAGATGACGGTTTCAGAAAGTATCTGGACAATTTATACATATATGCATACATTTATATTTACAAATGTATAAATATACAAACATATACTATGTATCTACTTTTTTTTAATTCCTCAATTATATAAAGGAACCTCAAAACAGAACTGCTAGGTCTCAGAAGAGGAAGTGGCCTTTAGTTCTCAGCACATGGCTTCACATTTAACTTCTCAAAACCTATTTTTTTAATCTATGAAATAGCAGTAATAACAAAAGTGACCCACAAAATCATTTTAGAACTTTTTTAAACTTTTTTAAATGTAGAATGTAGTCAGTCTTCATACACACGCCTCATTGTTATGATTACTAAGGTTATTATTAAGATTCTAATGACCTTGAGCACTACCTCATAGGCATGTATTGAAATATACTATGTTCCATAAATATATATGATTGGTGCATAAATTAAAAAGAAAAAAATTTAAATCGAAAAGAACTCCTAATCATCAACAAAGCAGAGCAATGCTATGCTATGGGTATTCCAAAACAGAAAACACATTGAATTCACTTTCAATTTGGTCCTGGAATTATATAATCTAAAACTAATGTTTAAATTTGAGTGTGACTGATTGGGAGCCTTAAAAATGAAGAAAAATCTGTGAAAGGTGATGAAGGGAAAAAAAAAAAAAAAAAGAAAACATTCCTGGCTTCCCCAAAGCCTAGGCTGGGAACTCTTCTCTGGCCTAGTTTATACTACAAATAGTTTCACCACCTAGCCCGATGAAAGGCTCTGATAACCTGCTCCACCTATCATTGCTGTTTACTTTTTGAAGTTTATCATAACTCCTCAGGGCTGAGGTTAAGTAATTAGTTACTTCAGTTCAGAGGCCCCTACTTGGAAGCAGGCAGATAGAAACGTGAATGTAAACCATGTCTAATGAATGTCACAGACAAGTAACTGTGTAGACCTTTTTCCCTGTTGAACTTAGCCATCAAGTACAAAAGGCAAGGGGCTGGAGTTACAGCTCTTGTGTGGCATGCGTGAGGACTTGGGTTCGAACCCCAGCAACACGTGTCGGAGCAACGAAAGCCACATGAAAAACCAAATAAAATTGATTCTCTCTTTCTCTTGTCTCTATCACTGCTACTCTCTCTCTCTTTCTAAAAACATAAAAATAAAAAAAATTTAAAAAGGCAAGACCAGTTTAATCCCAAAGCAACTCAGCAAGCTGAGGCAGGAAGATCACAAGTTCAAAGCCACAACTTAGCAAGGGCCTGAAAAACTTAGGGAGACCCTGTCTCAAAATGAAAAGGGCTGAGGATATGATCCAGTAGTTAAGTGCACTCCTGGGTTAAATCCACAGTACAGAAAAGAAAGGCTAGGGGAAATACTGGAGAATGATATTGGCCAAATTATATTGTCCATTGTGTGCACATACGGATATGTAACAACAAATCGCATCATTACGTACAACTAGAACGTACCAACAAAAGAAATAAGGGAGGAAAAAGGAACAGAAGGTAAGATTTGTCACAGCATTTCTAAAGTTTACTACAGGAAAATAAAAATAAGAACCAGAGACTCAAAGGCAACTTAATATGCCAGATACCCAGTTTCTAACCGGACAACATTTGTGTTTTCCATTGGAATTGGTCACTAGTTCAGTGTTTTAACTATACAGTAATCATTTGCAAGTACTAAATGGAGCATTAAATAATACAAAAACATAATTACGTACAAAGTTAAACACAGTGCCAGGTGTGAGTAAATGAAGCAAATTGTTGGACAAGTTCTCATCTGAAAGTGTGCAGAATCCAGAGGAGCTGGGTTTCTCCTTCAGAGCAGAACACCTGTCAAACACCACCTCCCAGACCATTTCAGAGCTGATGTCACCACTGAGACAGCAGCTCAGGACTCGCCCACCTTCTCTTCTTCCACAGCTGTGATTCTCAAAGAGGGAAAAGGAAGAATGTCAATCCAAATCACCAGAGAGCTTTTCCCACCTAAACTGGCTTTCTGTCACCCTGAAACTGGACTCATAACATTACGCATACAGCAGAGAAGAGAATCATGAAGACAACTGCCATTCCCCAGTTTTACATCTTTATAGAATTTGAAATAATCTAGGGGTATAGGTGTACATCACTGTATCCCATATATCATATAGAACAATGTTTGGAATTGATCTCAAAAATAAGCTGTTACGGAAAAATTAATATCTTTATTTATTTATTTATTTGCTTTAGTTGTTGTTACTGTTCCAGGGATTGAACACAGTGGTGCTTAACCACTAAGCCACATCCCCAGCCCTTATTATTGTTTATTTTTGAGACAGGGCCTCACTAAGTTTCTCAGGCCTCCCTAAACTGCTAAGGCTGGATTTGAACTTGTGATCCTTCTTCCTCAGCCTCCCAAGCCACTGGGATTACAGGTGTGTGCCACCATCCCTGGCAACAACCAGTATCTTAAATTATGTAGAACACCACATCTCCCTGTGTGTGCAGCATACTAGACTTATGGTATCACCCCCAGTATGAATTAGCTATGGACCTTTAGGGTTATTTTCTCATTTGAACCAAAAGAATAAATACATTGTACTTTCCTCAGAAATCACTATAAGGATCCAATGAGACAATATCTATAAAATGCCTCATAAACTGTGAGATTATCCATAAATGTGAAGTTCCAGAGCACTAAAATCAGCACTCACCAGAGCAACATTTAGTAATGATGATTCTCATTTCAACTAATTTGCTATGCTATTGGTATAAAAGAAAAGAAAAAAAATTTAGACTGGGAAACTCACAATTTACCCACGTGCAACATACATTAACTAATGATAGAAAATGTTTCAAGCCTATCAGAGAAAACAATATTATTATGGCTTTTGCAGCCAAATGGATGGAGATGGAAAAAATATGCTAAGTGATATATCCCAATCTCAGAGACTCAAGGGCCAGATGTTTTCTCTTATTTGTGGAAGCTAGAATACAATCACAAACAGTGTGATAGATGGCTGAGCTAATAATAACCTCAACATGTATGAACTTTTACACAAACAGGGAGAACCTTGCCTAGGATACCTGGAGACGTAGGGATGAGGGCAGGGATGGGGAAGGGATTAGGAAGGATATCAAGGAGACTGGAGGGAGGGAGTATGGGGGAATCTAATCAGAGGGGAACCTTCAACCTCCATGAGAAGTCCAGTTAACACGGGGGTTTAATTGGGGGATACATGGAACCATGGGGAACCCAAGGAGGGAAACCATGGAATGGCATCAGCCTTGGCTTGTTCTGTCATTATACATTTGTTCTTGAATGTTTGATGATGATTCCCTCCTAATTATAAAAACCATGTTTAATGAATAAAAAAAAAAGAAAATGTTTCAAGCCTAAATGGAATTTACCACACACTACTTGCTTGAAAAATGTAAACAAATTTTTTTTTAAGTTGTGAAATATGGGACAGGAGCGGTGGCTCAGCAGCTAAGGTGCTTGCCTTGCAGGCATAAGGATGCAGGTTCAAACCCCAGCTCCACGTACACAATGAAGTGTCACAGGAACAAAAGCCAAATGAAAAACTAAATAAAATTGATTCTTTCTTTCTCTCTGTCCCTCTCTCTTTAAAAAATTTATAAAAAATAAAGTTGTGAAATATGACTGCATAATACTTGACTATCTAGTTTATGATAGTTGACTCAATAGGGCTGTGTCAGAGCCTACAATCTTTATTTTTAAAGTTTTTTTCAGGTAATTCTAAGTTACAATTGCTTTGGGAACCATTTCGGTTGATATCCTGCATATAATTACTTTCATTAACCAAAACCAGGAAGCCATGCATTGTAAGACACATTCAGAATACAGAAATAAGATGGGTGGGAATAAAGTATGCATTTTAGAAATAATAAAATATATTAAATATAGGTAAATTGTAGATGCACACTTTTATTTTAGGATAACCCAGACCACTAGGGGGCCCCCAATTTACTAGTGCTATAGCTGCACCTGGAGTGTCTACACACCTATGGACATTTCTGATTTTTAAAATAAATCGTGAAACAACCCTTGTCATTTGAATGTTTATAACCAGACCAGATTACTATAAGGTTGGGTTTTTTTTTTCACTACAATACACTGATCGTAATCATCAACATAAACGCTCCCTTATACTATCAGAGCTAGTCGATCAGTCTTTCAAAGATTTTCTTTTTTTTTTTTTTTTTTTATAAAGAGAGAGGGACAGTGAGAGAGACAGAGAGAGAAACAACTTTATTTAGTTTTTCACATGGCCTTAGCTGCTCCAACACTCAGTTGTGTACGTGGTGCTGGGGTTTGAACCCGGGTCCTCGTGCTTGCCAGGCAAGCGCCGAAACCGCTGAGCCACCACTCCAGCCCCTCAAAGATTTTCTAAACTGGAGGTGTTTTCAATCCAAGTTTCTACGCTGAAACAAACTCATCACACCCCTGAGATAATTATTTCATCTGTGAAGGGAGGTGATGGGAGTAGGCTGTTCTTAATATTCCTTCTGGATTAAAATTCTGCTTCTCCTGTCAATGTTCTGAAATGGCTTCTTACATGCACACTTTATACCAGTATTCTTTATACTTCCAAAAAATATTTGACAAGAAACTTCAGTAGCCTTCCCCAGAATGCCCATGCACATGGCCAGTGCAATCCTGGGCTAGGCCTGAGCCCAGCTACCACTGGCCTCTTCTTCCAACTACTTGTGCTTCCTCCTGGCATGCTCTCCCCTTGGGACATGTAAGTGCACATCCCTTCCCTTCTCAGGCAGAGCTATGCAGAACTCTTGACCACAGCGTCAGTGGTGAAACAGCAAATGCAAACATCTGAAGCTGGCCCGCGACTTTACCGCTCCTCCAGTTCTTTCAGTAATTTTGTAATTTCCCGTAGCAAATCTGTTCAGATTGAAAATCAGACTGGCATCTGTTCCCTTCTAAGTAACATTCAGTTTATATTATTTGTGTATTCAACCAAAACAATACAAAATGAATTATTTTGTTTATTTGGAATCATCAAAATGCCAGGATTTTACCCATGACCATTCACTCTTTTTTTTTTCTGGGCTGAGGACCGAACTTGGGGCCTTGCGCATGCTAGGCAAGCGCTCTGCCACTGAGCTAAATCCCCAACCAAGACCATTAACTCTTAAAAACTACATTGAAACTATTTATGATATTAAAATTACTTATGATATATATACATATACACTGATATTGTGTGTGTAATACTAGGTAAGAAAAATGTAATTGATATTTAATTATAATCATATAATATATACATACACATACAAAGTGCAGTTCAAATGTGTGAATGCGTTGAGTGTACATTAACGCTTCCCTTTGTGTGTGTCCATTACAAAAGCTGTATTATGATTTTCACATTTTAGGACTCAATAACTAGAGCAACTTGTATAAAATCTCACATAATCTACTATAGTTTCAAAGACTAACTTAATTTTTTAAGGGTTTGGGGATTGCTAACATTTATTACTTTCTAAAACATGACCTGGGGAAGTGTTTCAGATCCATGGAGGAAAACTGTTTGTTAATATGCTTTCTCACCACCAAAATACTTCATTGGGTTTTTTTGTTTTGTTTTGTTTTGTTTCAAAAAGCCCCATTCACTTCACGTGTCTTATGGCTTAGATTTTAGCACCTCTATTCAGGCCCACACCATAAAAAGTACTTACTTTAATTAATATGCTCATTATAAAAGACAAAATACAGGGCTGGAGCTGTGGCTCAGAGGTTGGCGTACTTGCCTGGCATGTGCAAGGACCTGGGTTTGAATCCCAGTACCACATGTACAATTAAGTGTCAGAAAAAGAAAGGCCAGATGAAAAAAATAGAATTAATTCTCTTTCTCTCTAAAGAAATACTATTTAAAATTTAAATTTTCACATAAATGCAATATCACATTGCATTCAACTCAAAAGAATTAAAGTGCCCCAGTTGAGTGACTGATTCATTCAATATACTTTTATTACACATTTAGTTCCTGACACGCCCTGTAGGAGGCAGTGAGGAAGCAGGAATACAAAGTCCCTATAGAGGACATATACAAACTACCATCCCATAGTTTCTTTATTAATTACAAAGGAGAAGTTATCTTTAGATGGAATGATCTTGAAAATCCCACCTTAATCTGGTTATCAATGGTATAATGAAATGCAAAAGAACATAACCTCATGAATGTAACATCCTTGCCATTAAGATTAACCTCAAGCTAACAGGAAACCAAACCAGGATACCGTGCACTTTAAGAAAACTGGCCTTTCAAGTTTTGATTTGCATTTCCCTTATAGCTAATGATGTAGAGCATTTTCTCATATATTTATGGGCTTTCTGGACTTCCACTGGTGAGAAGTTCCTTTTGAGTTCTTTAGCCCATTTATTGATTGGATTATTTGTGAGTTTGGTGTTTAGTTTCTTTAGTTCCCTGTATATTCTGGATATTACCCTCTGTCCGAGGTGTAGCTGGCAAAGGTGTTCTCCCATTCTGTAGGTTCTCTCTTGATGCTCTTGACTAGATCTTTGGCTGTGCAGAAACTTTTTAGTTTAATTGCATCCCAATCATTTATTCTTGATTTTACAGCTTGAGCCATAGGAGTTTTGTTGAGGAAGTAGCTGCTGACTCCTATATGCTGTAGTGCTGACCCTACTTCTTTTTCTAGTAAGTTTAAAGTTATTGACTTAACATCCAGGTCTTTGATCCATTTTGATTTAATTTTTGTGCAGGGCAAAGGATAAGGATCCAGCTTTAGTTGTCTGCATATGGCTGTCCAGTTTGTCCAACACCATTTGTTGAACAGGCTATCTTTCTTCCATACTATACCTTTGCCCCCTTTATCAAATATTAAATAATTAAGGATACGGGGGATATGGGGGTTTGTCTTAGGATCTTCTATTCAGTTCCACTGGTCTTCGGTTCTGTTTTGATACCAATACCATGCTGTTTTTGCTACTACAGCTCTGTAGTATAATTTCAGGTCAGTGATTGAGATACCCCCTATTTCTTCCTTTCTATAGAGTAGTGTTTTGGCTAGTCTGGGTCTCCTGTTATTCCATATGAACTTGAGAATTGCATTTTCTATATCTCTGAAGAATGTCATAGGTATCTTGATGGGGACTGCATTGAATCTGTAAAGGGCTTTGGGTAGAATGGCCATCTTTATTATATTGATTCTGCCTAACCATGAGCATGGAATGTTTTTCCATCTACTTAGGTCTTCTGTAATTTCTTTTTTTAGTGTTTGATAGTTTTCTTTGTGGAGGTCCTTAACATCCTTTGTAAGGTTAATGCCCAAGTATAAAAAAAAGAAAGAAAGAAAACTGGTCTTTATGCTTCAAGTCTATCAATATTATGCGGCGAGGGAAAAAGCAGCCAGGCAATGGGGACATAGCTCCATAGTACAGTGCTTGCCTGGCATGCAAGACAGCTTAGGTTCAATACCCAGCACTACAAAAACAACAACTAGGAACTTTTCAAGATTAAAGAAGACTAAAGAGGCATGACAGCCAAATGCAAGGAAGGGTCTTCAACAGAATCCTGGACTGGGGAAAAGGAAAGAAATACATTTCTGAAACAACTGGGGAAATCTGAATATAGAGTGCACATCCAATCATGTCACTATATCAGTATTAAATTGCTCAGTTACACTAGCGTTGTAGCAAATATGGAATGAATGAAAATGTCCACATTTTAGAAAGATACATGCTCAAATATCATGTCTGTACCTTTCAAGTGGTTCAGCATTTAATAAAGAAGATAATGCAGAAGCCTCAAAATGTTAACAACGGGTGAATCCACATGAAGGAAATACCATGTCCATTTCCCATCTTTCATAGACTTGAAATTTTTTGAAATAAGAAGTTTGAGGGTAAAATATATAGAGATCGTGCCTATCAGTTCATATAACCTGATGCCACTAAGTATATATCCATGGCTTTTGGCAACCTCATCCATAAAAATAAAGTAGCAAGGGCTGGAGTGGTGGCTCAGCAGTTACGGTGCTTGCTTGGCATGTTCAAGTACGCGAGTTCAAACCCCAGCACCACGTACACAACAAAGTCTCGGAGCAACGAAAGCCATCTGAAAAACTAAATAAAAAGATTGATTTTCTCTGTCTCTCTCTCACTGTCCCCTCTTTCTTAAAAAAAAAAAAAGTAGCAATAAGAATTCTTTCTTTTTCCGTTATATTAGAAAGTGTAAAACTATTATATCTGGTACTTCCAAGTGTTCAATGAAACTAAAGCTCTCATAAAATGCTGGTTGCACTATAAATCGGCAAAACATTTAAGGTGCACCTTGATAGAGGAAAGGGACAGGAGGGAGGAGGGGAAGAAAAGGTGAAATACTGGTAAATGATATTGGTCAAATTACATCGCTGTATTGAGTGCATGTATGAATATGTAACAACAAATCCTCAACTATAATGCACCACTGAAAAAATATGGAAAAAAGCAAAAGTAAAAAAAGGCAACTCAAAAGTACATGTATAAAACCACTAAAACTACCTTAATTCTCCTATACTCCCACCATTGATAATAAATATATCAAATCTAATAAGTAATTTTTTTCCTTTTTTTAAGAGAGAGGGACATTGAAAAAGAGAGAGAGAGCATCAATTTTATTGAGTTTTTCATCTGGTTGTAGTTGCTCTAACACTTTACTCTGTACGTGGTGCTGGGTTTTAAACCTGCGTCTTCGCGCATGCCAGGCAAGCACCATAACCGCTGAGCCACCACTCCCGCCCCATAGTAAGTAATTTCTGCCTACAAAAAAAACCTCCAATAATTTCTACATTTGCCAGCCACACAAGTCCATGGACTAAAAGTAACTTCTTTAACCACAAGCAACAGTAGTGACATTGATATTTCATAATATGTATGCCTCAATGTAGAAACACATAGAAAAGATTTTAGCCTTCAAGCTATGACATTATACTATTAAACACAAAACACCCCCCACCACTTACTCGACAAGGCTCCCACCCCCTGAGCAGAGGTTTCTGCCTTGACCCCCAGGATTCCTGCCGAAGGACACCTTCTCCAGCACCTCCGGGCAACCTTCCATTCAACCCAGGCATAGTTTTAAAACAATTATCTGAACCGCACTAGTAGGTATAAATACACTGCACTAACGAAAACATAAAAACCAATCTGGACTAAAAAAGGATCTGAACTAATTTGGAACCAAGCAAGGGAAGGTCAAATATTTATGGTTTTACTATCTCTAAAATTTTATCATTGCCTCGTAGAATAATACTATGCCCTTTGCTTTTACTGAAGGTTATTACAGGAAAAGTCATATTAGAAATGCTTCAGTATAGTCTGTGAAACCATAATTGCTCAATGTCACAAGTCCCAACTGAGAAACTTCATTTAGAACTGAGAGTCAAGAAAAACGGTTGCCCTGTGAGGAGCTGGTAATCTTCTCTTCTTTCAGATAACATCAGATGTAGCTTCACATTCCGTTGTTCAAAGGCTTAAGAGTCAAACTTGATGTTGAATCAAAACTACATTAACACTTACAGATTACATATTAGCTTTCTTCGTCTTTCTCTGATTCTGATCATCTATTTCATGAACAGCCTTTATTAGAAGCCGCCCCCAAGCCCTTTCTAGAAAGTAGTACACAAAAATTCTGTAAATAAATTTAAAATTACAACACAGTGATAAAAATGTTTCAGAACTGAATAGATGTAACAGTTGCACATTATGAATGTACTAAATGCCACAGAATTATAGACTTTACTGAAAATAATTAACTGCATGCTACACAATTTTACTCAATTTTTAAAAAAGAGTACAGTGTAATTGCAGCAAATAGCCTATGGCTAGCAGCCACACATCATTCAGTTCCTCTCATTTCCACTGTGGTGTGCGGAAAGAAACTGATCTCTCCCCTGCCATCAGTACTGCCTCGCCCCTGCAATCACTTCTCTATGTTCAAGCATCATTTCCTATTGCTCAGTTTATGTTAAAAATCTTTAAACTAGGGGCTGAAGTGGTAGCTCTGCAGTTACAGCATCACAATTAAGTGTCAGAAAAAAAAAAGATAAAAAATAAATAAAGTTGATTTAAAAAAAAAATCCTTGGGGCTGGAGAGGTGGCTCAGCGGTTATGGTGCTTGCCCAGCATGCACAAGTACATGGGTTCAAACCCCAGCACTCACGTACACAACTGACTGTTAGAGCAATGAAAGCTATGTGGAAAACTCAATAGAAATTGATTCTCTCTATCTCTCACTGTCCTCTCTTTTAAAAAAAAAATCCTTAAACTATTTTGTGAAGTCAGCATCATTTTTGGACTCATGGAATTAGTTTTCAAAAAATATCCTTCATAGAAATTCAGTACATAAATCAAATAAAACGAGTTGCTTTGGTTAAAGGAGTTGAGCAGGAGGCTTCAGACATCAAGACACTATTCCCCAACAGGCCACAAAGAAAGATGGAAAAGAACACTTTATCAAGGGGAAGAGAAAAAAAAAGACTTTCATGTGATGTGACCCATCTAGATAACCACTAACCAGGACTAAAATGTTATCTTTTCTCCTGTGATCCAGATAATTACTTCACTCCTCCACTTCACACATATAAGGATTTGAAGTCTTTAAGAGTTCAACCTCCTCCAGTTTTTTTAGAGAAAATTACTTGTGATAATTTGTAACAACTTGTATGGAATGGTGCAACGGAATGTGAGTTAATGTTTAATCGTAAAAATTAACTGGCAGGTTCTTAGAAAACTGAAATAAAAATGATTTTTTTGTAAACCACTGACTCATTTTTATTGCATTTGTTGCATCAGTTAATAAAGGTTTCAAGTCATATTCAATTTTAATTGGAGTTTTAATTCCCCTTTGTCAACCAACATGACAAGTTTTAGAAAGATATGCTTGCAGTTTTAAAAAGATATGTTCATAGTATATGTTCATAGTTTATGAAGACATGGAGCTTTCATTAGTTAGGGTATTTTTAATCATAAACTCCAATGTTGTGGAGGGGAGGGGGTACAAAAAGTTAATCTGCAACCAGAATTTAGATTTGTAGACAAAACAAGTTAATGAGTTATCTCAGGTGTTATAAACTAATTAAAAAACACTTTGAATAGTGAGTTTACCTAAAAGGAAAGATAAACACAAATATGCATATAATAAATGTAAGCAACTAACAAAAATAGTGTCAAACTTCAAGAGAAAAGGGACATAAAGCTACTCAAAACATGGTCCAAAAGAGATTTACTTATTTGAAATTATATCCTGCATTTAGGAATTAGTTTTTAGACATTATCCAAAGCCATAAGAGTAATTCAGGCACAACAGTTTAAAACACTGTCATTACTTGGTTTAACAACAACAACAACAAAAGCCAAATGTTCAAATGTCAAAGTAATCATATTATCAACGTCCTGGCTAAATTTTCATCTTTATATATATATAAAATATAACTTTAAATATATTTTTAAACTTAAATATTATAATTTAATATACTTAATATATAACAATTTATTTCATACATATTACAAAGTTATTTTATAACAAAATGATATTTAATATGTATTTATATTTAATACAAATATATGTGCAAATTAACATAAGGTGCATATAAACATGCATCTATTATATATGATGTTAAATATATACCATATGTATTCCAAGTAAGACTGATTTATAAATGTGTGTGTGTGTGTGTGTGTGTGTGTATATAATATATTATATATATATATATATATATACACTTTTTTTTTAAGAGAGAGGGGCAGTGAGAGAGAGAGAAAGAATCAATTTTATTTAGTGTTTCATGTAGACTTTGTTGCTCCAACACTTAAGTTGTTCATGTGGTGCTGGGGTTCGAACTTGGGTCCTCGCAACTGCCAGGCAAGTACTGTAACCACTGAGCCGCCACTTCAGCCCCTATATATATACTCTTAAGTAGCAGGGAAAAAATTGCCAATTTTTAAATACAGCATTTGATTAAGTATAAATATGCACAAAATAACAATTATCATTTTATACACCACTTTTTTGTGCAGACACTGTAAAACAACTTAATTTTTTCTAATACATAGACGCTATTAGCTCCATTATACAGACAAGAATACTGAGGCTCAAACAAGTGATTTACCCAAGTCATATAACTAGTGGCATAAAAAAGTTCTAAATCAAAATTTTGATGTCCACAGCATTTAAGTATGGTTTAAAGAGAGAGAGAGAGAGAGATACACAGTAAAATCTTGCAAGCCCGTAATAAGACACACTTTTCAGGGGAACAAAGTATGTGAGATAAGGATTTGTCTGTCCCAGTTCCTGAGAGGTAACTGCTAAATCCTTCTAATTTCCCTATTGACAAGTATCTTTGCTATTTACAGAAGGGCCCCTGGATTTTACATTAATGAGGTGGCTCATTGTGGACCCTGGACAATTTATGGACCGGCCATGCCAGAAAGACCAATCATGGGTTAAAGGGTGAGTATATTAGCTAGAGATCAGCCCTACTTCTAGGGAAAAGGAGAGGGGACTGGAGATTGAATTCATCTATATACCCAATCACTCAGTCAATCATGCCAGTGTAATGAATGCTCAATAAAAAGGCTAGAAACTTAGGTACGGGTGAGCTTCCCTTGTTGGTAAAACTCTGCATATTGTCAAAAATTGATGTTCCAGAAGGTAAATCAGAGTATTGAACACAATGTTATAGACTTGTAAGGAAAGGTCACAGTTACTAACTTCATTTTTTCCATTTGTAATTTCCTGGGGAAAAAAGCAAGATAACATATCTGTGTGTGCTTGTGTGTGTGTATAAAACTTAAGTAAATGTCAAAGACTCTATCAAAAGGTATATTTGATGCTAAAGGGTTTGACAGCTCTTTCTGAAATGATAAAGTAAATGAATTCGAGACACACATCTTTTTAGTAATGTTGCTACCATCTGCATGAAATACGCTTCTAGAGGAAAATTAAATTCTGTGACAGTGCATAATAAGGAACAGAAATAAGGGAAGCAATGTGAAAGAAATGAAAAGAAACTATGGCCACTGTGATATAAGATAGGAGCTCAATAAATGCATGTCTAATAAACCCATAAATCACCATTTATGAAAATATTGGCATTGGTAGATTTGTCTTTTATGCAATAAAATAAAATTTTCAGAAAAAAAATTTTCAAATGCATTAAAGTTCTGATTGGCTCGTGTGAGTTTTATTCTTTGTCTCTCCAATGTATCTAGAGCAAATTAATCACAATAAATGAATTAATGAAATCTGGTGTTATATTGCTTTATAGACAGTATAAATAACATTTTTAAGTAGAATTTTGTTTCCAAGTGTCCTAAAGCATTGACTAGCACATCAGAGTAAAGCAGGGTACAAGTTATTTCTGAATTCCCTAAGAATTTCTAACCAGTAATACATTTCATGTCATAGCCTTGTTTATCAATACAATAAATTTTAATTTTACAATTAAATCTTACATTTAGATTTTTCACTAACTCATGTTTTCCTCCTCAATACTGCCAAATACTTGAGTTCCACTCAGACATATTTAAACCATTATTCAATTTCTTAAACACAATACTAATTGTAAGTATAGTAATACATACGGTTCCACCAGAAAGAGAAAATACTATTTTTAAAAGATTCTTGTTTAATAATATTCAACAAAAATGTGTGGAATTTAGTACCTGACAATGCCAATAATAAGTAAAACAAAATGACATCTGTGAAACACAATGATTTCTAACAATTCAATCTATAATCAATCTCCACTGTGATTCTACCATTCTGCAGTGTCGTTACTTATATTACTTAACAGAGTACTTTCCAGGCATAAAGTTCTTTTCAGGCTTCGATAAAAAGATTGATACAAATGTTAACATTGATGTTCCATTTTGAATTCCAATTTTAAATTCTTACAAACCTCCTATAACATATAAGGAACATATTCTTCACAGGCCACTAAAACTCCATACAAAAATTGCTTCCAACTTTTAAGTAAAACATTCTAAGATGCTACTATACCGAACACTAAACACAGATTCCACCCTGCTGATTCCACCCTGATTTATTCCGTTTGCACAGAAAACATACAAGAGCTGCTAGACTTTATGAAGCAATAAGTAGCTTCAAATTGCAGACTGCTTTCCAACAGAATTTATGGGATGGATTTTGGCATGTTAGTGCAAGGACGACTTAAGCTACAAACAAGCAAGACCTAACAAGAACCTGTAGCTCCCAGTCCTTTTTCCCAGGGTTTATAATGATTTGCTCTAAAGGTATATTTTTTCCCCTCAGAAAAATGATCTGTAAAAGGCTTTACATAACTACATTGGAAATGTACTCAAATAGGTTTATAGGTGTCAGATTCCTCTCTCTGAGCCCAAGTTGTTATTTCAAATGCGAGTGTTAAGTATTCTCTAGGAATACTTAACATGCAAACATGAATATATAAATGCTCTCCCTGGTTAAATATAAAACTACTCCTTCATCTCATTCTTCAATTAGAGGAAAGTAGAGATTGTTTCTAAGTAACTGACGAAAAAGGTCAAAATACCTGATTCGCCCTCCTTCCCATCATATCTTACCAACTACATGACTCGCTGGGAATGGAGAAGCTTTCTTAATCAATCTTCCTGTAAATGAGCTGAATTAACCTTGCTTTCTACTACCTTTGTAAAATACCTATGTCTCATGTGTCCCCAGACCACCAGCCAGGTAACTGGGGAACCCCCCCATACACCAACGCAACTCTTTCCCAGAGTTGAATGTTATGCTTCAAAGTCTACTATCTGTCCCCAGTCCTTCTTGTACTCACTATACAGCTAATCATTTATTCCTGAGTACAATTCAAACTATTAATTGTGAGTCCAAAATGGGAAAAAAATGTGTCTTACAGGATAAGGCAACTCACACCAACAAAATATTGTCAATCAAGTATAAGCAAATTAGCCATAAAAGAAAAAGAGAAATATCATAAAAATGAAGGATGATATTTTACTCAGAACAATTCAAAGTTTCTTTCCATTCAGCCTCCACTCTAAAGATACCTTTAAGGTGTAATACAGTCACAACAAGGAGCAGACTCCAATTTCTCTGATGTACCCATGTGCAAAGAAAAGACTTTGACCTGGACTTACCTAAAAAGACTAGCATATGACTAGCTTTAAATGCTTAAGAAATGTATCCTTTCTGGTACCCTGCTTCAACCAAAGTTTTAACCAATCATTTGCCTATCTCAGTGTGTAGACTAAAAGGACTCCTCTTCTCATGCATACATACATACACACACATACATATTATTAGGCTTTTTCTAGATATCTAATTTAAACCATCTGTATTATTTTTAAAAAAAATCTTTAAATCTGGTTCACTAAAAAAGCCCAAGCTAACGTAGAGGCCTGAATATCAAAAGACCTCAGATGATTTAGAATCACCACATTACAGTGACACAGCAAAATCTATGTTCATAGCAGCTCAATTTACAATAGCTAAATTATGGAAACAACCCAGATGTCCCTCACTGGATGAATGGATCCAAAAACTGTGGTACATATATACCATGGAGTTCTACTCAGCAATTAGAAACAATGATATTGCAGCCTTTGAAGGTAAATGGATGGCTATGGGTGAAATTATGCAGAGTGAAGTCAGCATAATCCAGAGAACCAAGGGTCGAATGTCTTCACTCATCTGTGGAGGCTGGAGCTAGACCCTGGCCAGTGTTAAAGGTGGTCAACTCTCATGTATTAAGCCCTGAAAAGGTGTAGTGACACACAACCTAAGGCATTCATAGAGATGTATCGGGAAGGAGGGGGGTGGGCGGAAGGGACAAGGGTGGGTAATGAGGGGGGGCTCTAGGGGATAAATCTAATTTTCAAAATATAAATATATTGTTTCATTAGAAGCATGTTTGATTGTTCAACAAATAAATTTCTTTTTAAAAAAAAAGACCTCAGATTTCCTAAAAATACAAATGCATTAACCATAACAGAAGGCTGATAAATTGGATTGCATTAAAATTAAGAACTTCTGTCTCTCAAAAGACAAAAGAGAATGAAAAGGCAAGCAGAAAACTAGAAGAATATATTGACCATATATATAGACAGATAAAAGAATATATTCACAACATATACATACATACATATATATATATATATGCATATTTTTAAGGGAGAGAGTAAGAGAGAGAGAGAAAGAGAAAGAGAATCAATTTTATTTATTTTTTCATCTGACCATTGTTTCTCCAACACTTAGTTGTGTGTGTTGTGCTGGGGTTCAAACCCAGGTCCTTCCACATGCCAGGCCAGCTCACAACCCACTGAGCCACCTCTCCAGCCCACAATAGGTATGTTGTAAAAAGACATATGCACATGTTATATGAAAAATACATAAAGAGCTGCTACACCTCAATAAGAAAAAAGCATTTTTTAAATGGGCAAAAAAACTTGAACAGGCACTTAGCAAGACATAATAATCACATGGCCAACATATTACATGAAAAGGTGCTTGGCACATCATTAGTTTTCTGGGAAATACAAAGTCAAACCTCCATGAGTTACAACTACACTTCCCACAAGAATGGCTGACATGTAAAAAAAACTGAAATATTACACACAAGGAAAGACAGAGTGCTACTAGAACGGGCCCACATTGCTGGGAGGAGTGGAAACAGGTCCAATACTCTGGAAACTTGTTTGGCAGGATCTATTAAGGCCAAGCAAACACAGACCTAAAGCCAAATCTACTCCATGGATGACCACACAATTCCCCTCCCAGGAATGTGTGCAGAAAAAAGGATTATCTACGTCCACAAAAAGACAAAATGTCCAAAACAGCTTTCTTCATGATAGCCAAAACCTTGGAAAAACATAAAGCCCATCTACAAAAAAGTGAGTAACTTAATTACAGTATACATACCATAAGAATTTTGAGAAAGGCATGAAATTCTGCTACATGCAACAATTTAACTCTATCTCCCAAATAAAATAGTGAGGAAAAGAAGCCAGATAACAAGAATGCATATTGTTTGATTCCATTTAGAGAAAGTTCAGGCACAGGGAAAATTTGGCGATGGTGACAGAAACCAGGATTATGATTTATAAGGGAGGAATGGGCACACAAAACAGAGTTGACAATGTTCTACACATTAATAAGGATGGCGGCACATGTCATAAAGATCATTATCTCAATTTACTCCTTCACTAATTAATAACTAATCCCGGGTTTTGGCACCAGATGTAAAAATAAGAAAAAGGAATAACGATGGTAAGGGTATAAATTCAGGCAGAGATGTTTACAGGGATTTGTTGCTCTAGGGCCAATTTCACCTGCACCACCATAATGAGGGCGGGCATGTGAAGTGATGGCCAGCAGGGAGAATGGCACAAGGGAAAATGGTGCTGGACCTTTGCCAGGCAGCTGGTTTTGTTGGTTACAGGGCAGAGTTGATGATGGGGTTGGTCTTTCAGAGATTGGCTGGTGGATCCATCAATCCATTGGAGCTTATCTGCCAGCGTCTTGATTGGCTGTTCTTTTCGAGGGCAAGCTGCCCTTTGCCCTGCCCCTTTGCCAGCTGGTATGGCCTCGTGTCTAGACTGAAGCCACACCCCCAGCCAGCCTAACAAATATAGACAGACCTCAGGGGTTAACCTGAGTTTCTCAACCTCTGTGCTATCCATATTTTGGGCCAGGTAATTCTTTGTAGGTGGCAGTCCTGGGCACTATGCAACATTCCTCATTACCCCTGACCTCTCTACTCATTAGATTTCTGGGGCACCCACAGCCCCAGTATGACAACGAAAAGTGTCTTCTGATATTGTCAAATGTCCCTTGGGAAATAAAACCACCCCTGGTTGAAAAGTCCTGAGTTAAACTAGATCTACATGGGAGTATATGGTAAACATTCCTTATGACCTCTCAAAGCAGGAACCCGAGTACAGTCAGACCACAACTTAGAAATTCAGAACTACAGTCCTTGACCTATAGGAAAGACTTAAGAGTCTTTCATTTGACACAAGCAACTTTTAGCCCAAGTTGCCTAATCACAAGTACCTGGGAGGCTTAAAACATGAATTCCTGAGTACTTACCCTTGAGAGTCAATTTCAGTAGGTCTGGGGTGGGGCCTAGAAATCTCCACTGTCCAACAAGTACTTCAGGTAATTTTCATAAACAGGCAAGACTGAGACCAGTACTCTAAAACTGCTCTATTTAATGTGCACACCTTAGGTAGAAAACTTTTTGACTACACTGCATGACAAATATCTTGAACAATTCCACAAGCATAAAAACAAAAAAAAAGCTTTTCTGTCTGTGGGTGTATGCTTTATGCTTTAAAAATAAAATAAAATAAAAGGCTATTAAAATTGGAATAATGAACATAGGAGTTGCCTGATATTGAAGGACAAGTCACAGGAGTGTCTGTGCACTCCCCTGGTGACCTGTGAAACACTGGATCCCACAGCCTTGCCTTCCACACAGAGGACCTTCGGAAGAGAGAGGACCCCACGCATTTACCTTGGGATCTTGTTTCCAATATCCTTTCAGCCGCTGTTTTGCCTCCACAATCTCCTGACCTCCACCACTGCTCTCTTGTCAAGATCTGCCCCTGCTGCAGTTCCCCATTTCCCACAAGTTAACCTAATTACCAGCTCACTCATTTGGCACACCTGTTTCCACCAGCAGGCCCTGGGCTGGTCCTGCTCCATGATGGCTCCAGTCCCAGCAGGAAGCTGATCATTTTTTCAGCAGCCTAGGGCAGGCAATGCCTTAGCTTCAAGGTCATGTTCTTTTCACTAGTTCTTTGTTTTATTCTCAACTGCTCTTCAAAGGCCTCTGCCTTTCCCTTTCCCCAACGCTGACCTGATACCAGTTCATTCCCAATTTCCTGTTAGCTAAGTTGATTCCCTACCTATTGCTTAACCCTTTGTCTTCCCTCTGTTTCTATCTGGCTTTGCTTTCTATAGTTCCCTTATAATGGTGCTCTTTTAACACCTCTGGAGAAAATCCACGAGAAAATCCAATGGTAACAACCGTAATGACAATAAATTGCTATGGCGTGAGAGCTTCCTGTAGGTGTTAGGCTGGCTGGGGGCGTGGCTTCAGGTAGCCCACACTTCACAGCATCTTGGACCTGGCTGGGGGTGTGCCTTCAGCCAAGACACTGAGGCCATGCCTGCTGGCTCAGGGGCAGGGCAAAGGGCAACTTGCCCGCGAAAAGAACAGCCAATTGGGATGCTGGCGGACAAGCTCCAATGGATTGATGGATCCACCAGCCAGTCTCTGAAGGACTAACCCCATCATGAACTTCCAGGTAGCCAGCAAAACCAGCTGCCTGGTGAAGGTTCAACGCCATTTTCCCTGCCTGCCATTCTGGCCAACTGCCACTTCCCATGCCTGCTCTCATCATGGCGTCGCAGGTGAAATTGGCCCAAGAGCAACAAGCCCAATAAACATCTCCGCCTGAATTTACACCACTATCATTATCCTTTTTTCTGATTTTACAGTAGGCATTGTGCTAAATGCTTTGCATGAATTATCTTATATCTTTTTCATAATTTTCTGAGATAGGTACTAAAATCTTTACAGATGAGAGAGATTTAAGATTAAGTAACTGGCTACTTCTCACAATTCTGAATGGTCTGTTGTCTAGCACTGCTATGGTCCTGCTTTTCCTCCTCCAAAGTACATGTTACTCTCTATTCCACCTCTTATATCTCTCCTGAGCTGTGTAACATAACATCTTGCATCCAATTCTCTAGTGAGGATCTATCTGCCTCCTCCATGTGAAGTACCATTCACTGTCTCTGATTGTCACATTTTCCCTGTGTATCTCTTCCAACCACAACAAAAACCTCTTAATGCCCAAGCCAAACATGATGCTTCTTGTACCAGTGGACACAACACAGTCCTACTCAGACAGGAAGCACTGGAAAGTAAAAAAAACACACACCCTGTTAAAATTTCCTCAACGGTGCATACAATGAATACATATTAGTCATTTGCTAGATGCTAAAGATACCAATATATATACGTATATATTACCTCTACTCCCAATGAGTTTAGTGAAGCAGGGCTTGAAAAGTAACAGGATTCTAGACAATTGCTGTAACAAAGCTATACCTAAGGGCACACAATGGAAGAAGCATCCTCCTCAACAGGAGGATGGAGTGGTCCTAGTTCATTTCATGCTGCTACAGCAGAATAGCACATAGTGGGTAATTTATTATGAACCGAAAGATATTTGGCTCTCAGTTTCAAAGGCTGAGAAGTTCAAGACTGAGGGCTTCAGGCCTTCTTGATACTTTATAACACAGCCAATTATACCATGGAGAGAGCAAGAGGAGGTTAAACTGGTTCTTTTATAAGGAGCCCACTCCCAATAAAACAGCATTAATCCACTGAAGGAGCCCTAAACATTTCAGAAGCCACCAAACATATGCACAATGGGAATCAAGGTTCCAACACATGAACTTTGGGGGGCACACTAAGCCACAGCAGGATTTGATATCAAAGGGGGAGGCGGGAAACTGACTTTTGACCTAGATTCATAAAGATCTGGAAACCAGGATGGTGGACAAGAGGGCATTCCCAACAAAAAGATGTAATGGCTTAAAGCAAAAAAGGTTTGGGGCTGGAGCAGTCGTGCAGCAGTTACGGCCAGGTTACTTGCGCATGCAAGTACACGAGTTCAAACCCCAGCACCACGTACACAACTAAGTGTCAGAGCAATGAAAGCCATGTGAAAAACTCAATAAAATTGATTCTGTCTTTCTCTCTCTCTCTCACTGTCCCTGTCTCTTAAAAAAAAAAAAAAGAAAGAAAGAAAAAATATTTAAAGACTCTTGTTTATCAGTCCCTCACCTCACTCTAGAAAGGACCGCAAGTGAAGGTCTACCTATACGGATGGAGATACAAGAGGCCCAGTGGGCATGAGGGACAGTGAGAATTCAGAGAGGCTGGAAAGAAGAGCTGGAGTTCAAGGTAGGGAGAGAGAAGTAGAAAAAAAAATTTTTTTTTCAGGGCTGAGGACCAAACTCAGGGCCTTGCGCATGCTAGGCAAGTGCTCTGCCACTGAGCTAAATCCCCAACCCCAGAAAAATTCTTAAGGCATGGTAAGGAACTCAGGCATTCTCTGAGTAACTGCACTGGGCATAAGAGAGGAGAGGGAGTAGGGATAAAGCACGTGGTTGAGCTGAATTTAATCCATGGATAACCTCAGAGTCTTCTGGACTCTACACTAGCATTATACACGACTAGGCTGCACCCATGCCTAACATGTTTTCATCAATAGCCACCACAATTTTCATCTTCTTCAAGGCCATCGTGATCACTGAAGCCACCAGCTCACAAAAGAAAGGATCTAATTATTTATATTTGGGGGTCAATTAGTATCTTTCAGCAAAGCAATCAGGAGCTCAAAATCAGTTAAACTGTTTATTTAACTATTCTTTTCTTTAAAGCTCTTAGAACCCATAATCCATAATGACATGAAAGAAATGCAAGTAACACTTAAAAGAAAAAGACTGAAAGATTTGTGCTTCACCTCATTCTGGGCTATCTGTGGGTTTCAATTTCATATGCTCTGCAGCTCCCATTTCCATATAAAATGGAGCTATAAATTTCTTTAATACTACAGCTTCAAAAAATTACTAGGTGCTGTAAACTTACCTGCTTTACCAAAAAGTTCTTTCAAAGTGGCATGATTACATTTCTGAGCAACTTGAAAATCACCATGAAGCCATTTAAAGAAAGTTTTAGCTTGATTAAAACCATAAATGCTACACTCTTTATAGAAATTCAAGAATGACAGAAAAAGCAATGCCATTAAAATTTCCTAATTGAGTTCTTCATTTCCTACATAGAGGTAGCTATGCTGAAAAGTTTCAGGTTAAGAAAGACATTTCATTAAAAGAATGAAAACCTTAAAAAAAAAGTCCAAACGTTAATTATTTATCACTTGTCTCTAAAACTCTTAAAACAGGCCTGAAAGCTTCCGCATTCCTTGAGATCTCCCACCAGTGAATATGGAGCACCCCAACAAACAGAAAAACATGAATCTTTCCATCATCCCCTCAAAACATGAACTTATGCCATTGCCTGTGTTTAGCTATTCCTACAGAAATCACTTACACCCCTTATTCCCAGTTGCTAACCTGCTAGTCTCACACCTGATTAGCTTCAATCAATATTTGCTGATGGCCTTGGTAGAGCTGATGACAACGGTGTTGTCAAGGATAATTAAAACCCTGTGACAGCTACAAGATTCTCAGGGCTCTCAATGCCAAATACATGAGCAGAAATCAACCACTGAAAATCCTAGGCTGAGACCATATTTTATATATTAGTTTATGCTCTTGAATGCACTAATTTTTTTTTTTTTTTTTTGGTGGCACTAGAATTGAACCCAGGGGTGTTCTACCATTAAGCCGTATACCTTATTTTTTTCTTTTCTGGACAGGGTCTCACTAAGTTGCCAAGGCTGGCCTTGAACTGGCAATCCTCCTGCCTCAACCTCCCAAGTAGTTGGTTTATAGGCATTCACTAGGGTCCTGGTTCAGTTCAAATAATTTTTAAATACAAGGATCAGTTTATTTTGGTTTTTGGTTCATTTGTTTTTGCTTTGTTTGCAGGGCTGTGGGTTCAACTCAGGGACCTGCCCAGGCTAGGTAAGCAACACTACCACTCAGCTCAACCACCAGCCTCCAGTCCGATTTTGAAAACCACAGGAAAAAATTAAACATATTCAATGTTCTAAAGCTTAATATGATGGCTAAGATAACTACCAAATAATATATTACATCAAAAAAATAGAAAAGCAAAAAGAATATTACAGTTACTTCTTGCTTTCTTTCTGAGGAAGTCAAATCATAAAACTTGCTGGAAAAAAGAGTTGACATATTGCCTACATGGAAGACTCATAATCTTCTCCTTCCACCTCTTACCATACCCAACCTGGCACACTGGAAAGGATAATTAAAAAACAAAACGTGGCAAAGCAGAGTTAAATCCTACCCACCTCACCCAAATATAAACACACGAGTGCACACTCACACACACGCCCAATGCCTAGAGCATCATTTTCCAAAGCTCAGACAGTCATTTACCACCTTAGGCAAATTGGCTGACTGCCAACGCAGCCCCAAATGACCATAAATAAAGTCTTAATTACATTAATTAGAGTAATTTCTTCCTGCATATCGTCTCATTATTTAGGGTCCTGTCTCAGCCTTGGAGCCAGCATCCTCTTTGGCTCATACATAGCACAAATCATCTCAACTCCCTGCTGCCCCAAACACTGCTTCTACTGCCCAGCATACTGCTTCTAGTGATGCTTCCGTGTCCAGGACTCATTTTTTTTTTCTTCCCAGACCCTTTCTCACCATCTGGCAACTAGCTTCGGTAAAGGAAAGGTAGAAAAGTTCATTCAACCAACAAGCACAGAAGATAACCTTGAGTAGAAGCTATCAATCACCGAACTTCTTGTGGAATTACCCAGCTATTGATATTGATACGTAAAGTGACATCTTAGCTGCTGATTAAGTGACAGATGGCTGCAACCATCAAACACCCAAACATTCAGTAACTTTTAATATACCCACAGTATTGCGGTATCCCTGCAGTCAGAGATGGTGTTTTGACTATCACTTTAGGAAAAAATACCGAATAGTTTGACAAGAGTTGGGGTTAAGCAGTAGTGGAATGTTGTCATTCATAACATTTTTAACAAGACTGTACTGCGGCGAATCCTATGGCTCCTGTTATTTCCTAAGCTTAGGGTAACTGGAATTGGTTTCTAAAGTTGCAATCAAATGCCATGTACAGCAAGGGGCACTGGATCCTCTAACATAAGCTGTTCGCCAAATCCAGGATCATACAAAGGTGAGCTGAATCCATTTTAATTACCTATTTATTTTATGAGATTCCCAGAGTCAACCCTGGAAATTCTGATTAGGCACTTCTGCAGAGGGGCTCAAGATAGAGAGATGGATGATAGATAGATAGATTTTCTTAATGTTCAAGATAGATAATTCTTTTATTCTCCATGAGGTGCTTATCTAGATGAAAAACATCAGATTATCCTTCCCTCCCCCTACCAAGATGATGATCTCATCAGCCCCAATGTTGGTAAAAATGGTTGACAATTCTGTAAAACTCACAATTACTAATGGAAAGATGTTATATCTTTTAGTTATCTTAGGCTAATGTGTTTGTCACAGCTTTTCATTGCTGTGACCAAAAGACTTGACAAAAAAAACTTTGAGGAGGAAAAGTTTATTTTGGCTCAGGGTTTCGTAGGTTCAGTCCATGGTCAGCTGACTCCACTGCTCTGGGCCTATGGTAAGGTAGAACATCACGGAGGAAAGGCATGGCAGAGGAAACTGTCAATCATGACAGCCAGGAAACAGAGAGAGCTTGAGAACACGGAGCCAGGGATGATATAATCATCCAAGGCATGTCCCCAGTGACCTACTTCCTCCTGCCACTTCCTCTCTGCCTACAGTTACCACCCATTAATTCGTTCAAATTATTCCACCGATTGAAATCTCGTCATTTCACAACTGAACATTCCTGCACTGCCTCACAAATGAGCTTTTGGGTAACACCCACATCCAAACCGTAACCGTCAAAAAAGATAAAGCTTGCAAATCACACTTTAGAAACAAGAACCCTTGATTTTACCCCCAAAACCCATTTTTCCCCATTCCCCCAACTAGCCTTTCTCATACCTGTAAATAGTACCCAATCCACCCAACCGTAATAATTTCAGCAAATCTGCGAGTCTTCCTCAATGTCAACAACAAGGCCCCTCCGAACCTTCTTTTGTTTTTGGCTATAAATACAGAAAACTAACTTGGCTCAAAGTACACAAGTAGGTTTGTTTTATCAGAATTCAGGTAATATTCTTCAGTTCTAGTGGTTCCCCTCAGTGTGATAATTTCATCATCACTTTGGTAATGAGATAACTCTTAAGAGTTCCAGTTTTTAAATCTATATACAACAATCAAGAAGGAAATTTTCTCAGAAGCCTCAGGCAAATTTCCCTCATCTTGCACTGGCACAATGTGAGGTGCATTTCCTGGAACCACTGGATCTCTGGTACATAAGTTACCAACTGCCTTGAACCTGAGTTCCTGGATAAACCAACGGTACAGCAGTTCCCCCTTATCCAGGTTTCCTTCCCACGGTTTCAGTTACCCACAGTCAACTATTGTCGGAAATAAAGAATTCATAAGTTTTAAACTGTACATCATTCTAAGGAGTATGATGAAATCTGCAGCCTCTCAATCTATCTACCTGGGACTTGAACGATCCCTTTATCCCGTGTATCCACGCTATATATGATACCTGCACATTAGTTACTAAGCAGCAATCTTCAGTATCAGATCAACTGTGGCAGCACAGCCGTACCTGTGCTCAAGGAAACCTTATTTTACTAAGTAACAGTCTCAAAGAGCAAGAGGAGTTAGGCTGCCACTTTGGTTATATAGGGGGAAAAAAACACAAAGCATTTCCTTTAAGTGAAAACGTGAACATTCTTGGCTTCATAACAAAAAAAAAAAATCATATACTGAAGTTACTGAGCTCTAAAGTAAAATGAATTTTCTACGTATGAAATTGTCAAGAAGAAAAAAGAAATTTGTGCTAGTTTTCCTGTCACATCTCAAACTATAAAAGTTGTAGCCAAAGTACATAAGAACTTAGGTAAGAGAGAAAAGGCGCTGAATTTTGTAAGAATGCATTGGAAAAACCTAACCATACATAGGGTTCAGGGTTACTTCCGTTTCAGGCATCCACTGGGGATCCTGGAACGGAGGAAAAGACTGGCTTTCCTACAGTATAAGTGGCAGGGCTCCCCAGCCGTCACTCTGGGCAGCCAACCTACTGGTCTCTGCTGAGAAGTGGCAGCAGGGCGGTAGGGCAGTGGAGCTGAGTGGCAGCCCATGTGGATTTGAGTGTGGGCAGCAGGCACAGCCCAAGGCTGCATGGAGCTCACCACGCAGGTGCAGTGGGCCTGAGGCATGTGGAACAAGTGGCCAAGCGAGTCAAGGCACGTGAAGGCAGACCAGTCATCATCAGGCAGCCAGGCCTGGGCACCATGTAGAGACCTGCTACTGAAACCTGCTTCAGGAAGCTGCAGCTCCAGACCAACCCCGCCAACCCTAACTGAGCACGGGCAGTTCACTAACCTCAACCTCCTGCTTCTCCCAGAAGTGGGGAGAAAATGGAAGCAAGGCAAACTTGAACAGGATTCAGGGTTCATCAAAAGTGTTAGCTTCCAAACCCTAATTAGCAGAAATTTGGACCAACTTGCGTTAATACTTTCCCAAGCCCTAATTAGCATAAGTTTGAACTAATAACATTGGTACTTCTCTCAAACCCTAATCTGCATAAGTTTATACTAATATCAGTGGCCCAAGTCCTATATAAACCCCTAGACTAGCACACTCAGGCAGAGAAAGCCTGCTGTTGGGTCCCCTCTTGCACTGCAAGAGTTCTGTTCCTGTTTCTTCAATAAATCATTCTTCCAATCATTCATCCTGGTCTGTACATTGCATTCTTCAAATTCAGGAGACAAGAACCCAGAAGGAAGAACCTGACCGGGAGCTGCAGCAGTCTGCTGCAACACTTCTCGGTTGCAGAGACCTGCACCTTACACAGACCCTGTCTGCCAGCAAAACCAGAGCAAACTGCTGAGGTCTACCGCAACACTGGAGGGCATTGCCCACCATTAAGCACTGCAACATTTCTGGGCTATAGAGGGCTGTATCTTACACAGACCCACCTGCCAGCAAAAGAAAAGGAAACTCCAGAGGAAGTGGGCAATTGAGTTTCTTCTAAAACTTCCATTTCACTAGAGATGAGTGACAGAGAGGGAGGTAACTAAATAAACATTTAAGATTTTATTAGGGGCTGGAGCAGTGGCTCAGTGGTTTCAGCGCTTGCCTGGCAAGCATGAGGACCCAGGTTCAAACCCCAGCACCATGTACACAACTAAGTGTTGGAGCAACAAAGGCCATGTGAAAACTAAATAAAGTTGTTTCTCTCTTTCTCTGTCTCTCTCACTGTCCCTCTCTCTTTAAAAAAAAAAAAAAAAGATTTTATTAGGACAAGAAATGAAGAATCTACCCACTACAGTTAAGTTTCCTTTATTCTTTCATGCCACTACATTCTTTTCCTTCATAGCCGTTATCACAATTTGGAATTGCATATTTGTGGATATGTAGCTAACATTCACAAAACTCTTATTATATGGCATAGCATATATGAATGAATTCCCTTAATCCTTACTACAACCCCATGAAGTTGGCACATTTCACCATCCCCATATTACAGATGAGGATACTAAGGTCAGAGAGGTGCAAGTATTTTCCCAGGGCCACAAGTGGTGGAGCTTAACAGTCAGACTTTAAGTAAATCAGGCACTCAAGTACAGTACTAAAAAAACAACTAGCAGGGCTTTTTTTATTTGTTTGTTTGGTTTGACCAGGGATTGAACCAGCAGCACTTAACCACTGAGCCACATCCCACCCCTTCTTTTATTTTTTAATTTTGAGACAGGGTGGTCTCACTAAGTTGATGAGGCTGGCTTTGAATTTACAATCCTTCTGCCTCAGCCTCCCAAACCACTGGGATTACAGGTGTGTGCCACTGTGCCTGGCTTACTACTAAGCTTTTTGTTTAGTTTTATTTCACTGATTCACAAAAATGTAAGATCCACAAAGCACAGTTGTTTTATCTCCATTTCAATATCCAATACAGTATCAGACTCAGGAAATATTCTGAAAAATTGAAGAGGCTACTGAGGGAATAAGTGAATGAATAAATGAAGTCATGAACAAAGGAAAAACTAGAAAATCACACCCTAGATCAACTGACTGTTCATGTTACCTGACTGACTGTGGGAGAGTGGGTCCAGAGCTTTCATTTCCTAGATCTAAGTCCAATTTCTATAGTTGAAGATCTATTATTTCTCTTCCACATGGACACACCTGTGTAGTCAATAACAGGTCATCTCTTTTCCTATGCAATGCCACCAAGCAACAAAATGAAAACCCAAGCCAGAGTCATTCACTTTTTTTTTTTTTTAAAGAAAGAGGGACAGTGAGAGAGAGAGAGAAAGAGAGAAACAACTTTATTTAGTTTTTCACATGGCCTTAGTCGCTCCAACACTCAGTTGTGTACGTGGTGCTGGGGTTTGAACCCGGGTCCTCATGCTTGCAAGGCAAGCGCCGAAACCGCTGAGTCACCGCTCCAGCCCGGAGTCATTCACTTTGAGACAGATCATTGTGAATAGGTTCAAAACAGAAAATATGTGAGCTAAGGATAGGAGTTTCCTGTATCTACCCAATCTGCATTAGACAAGAAATGTTTTGTTCACTGAAGATATGAATAAAAAAAAAAACAGGACAAAGCTTTGAGCTGTATCAGATACTGAGGAAGTTTAACAAGCACTTTTAAAATGATAATTTTTAATAAACTAATCAGTTCTAAATCTCCACTTGAATTATGCAGATGTAAGTATATGAAAAGCATTTACTGTAACTTTCTTTCACGGTGGCAGCATGATTTTAAAAATAGATTTTTGAAAAATGTAGGCAGCTAATTAAAAAATTACAGGGCATCCATCTATCAGTTCCCGCTATGAACATCCAGAATCAATTCTGCTCTCAGAAGAAAACTCACAGGAAACAAGATTTCCAAATAAAATACTAATTGATACAATCACATGCACTAGAACTGGTCCCTAAGTAAATAAGGTAATGTTTTTATGACTCAGATCCAATACCAACAAATACCAACTCTCATATTCAGGATGTACGTTGCAGTTTGTCCCTCTACAGAAACGACTTGTGAGTTTAACCTCCACTCCAGGAGCAAAAGAAAACAACCTTAGTGAATCTGCAACTGTTATGAAACTGTCCATTAGCATGTTTGCCTTATGTCTTAATAAGCAGCTATATTTGCTGTTTTGAACAACTCGCCATCAGCAATACCTATGTCTTCAGGCCAAGCTTACTTATGAGAAGCATGTTTTCAAAGACCATTGCAATCATTATAAAGAACAATGGCCAGGCTGGAGCAATGGCTAAGCGGTTACAGCACTTGCCCGGCACCTACAAGGACCGAGGTTCAACTCCCAGCACCACATACACAACAAAGTGTCAGAAAAATGAAACCCAGATGAAAGCATAAATAAAGCTGACTCTCTCTCTCTTTCTCTCTCTCTCTCAAAAAAAAATGACAAAACAGAGACACACATATACAAAACATGCACTGCTTCATCAATGGCGTAAAAGGCAAAGCTGTGTAGAACCCATTACCATAAGAAAGTCCCCTGTCCCATGCAAGGGACCCAGTGTTGAGGAAATACAGAGGTGGGTATTGCTCAGAAATAAACAGACTATCAAGGAGCAAAAAAGTGCCCTTTTCAAAAGGAGGTGGAGTTGGAGGCAGGAGGCCTATGTTTCTACAAAAGCATGTGATCATGACACTTTTTGGTTTTCCCTAGAAAAATAAAATCAACTTTCTTAGTGTGTTTCCTTTTCTTTTTTCCTTTAAAGTACTTTAAAATAGAAGCCCAACCCAAGGCAACAGTGCAAAGAATGAACACCACCTCACATGGAGCTTGGTTTATGCCCCAGAGGTCACTGAAAAGTGCATCTGACCTATCAAATGCTGTAATTACAAGCATTAGATAGAACGAATGCAAGGGCAAAGATAACTGTCACAAGGGCATGCTGTTTTAGCAAATAAAGAAATCCCAAATACAAATTCTACCTCTTATTGGTCAATAGTTCACTGTGGATGTGAGCCACAGTCTTCTTCTTCCTCATACCCGACCTCACCCAGATGGACCTCCACCTCCCACCCCCATCACTTCCTTTACAACTTAAAAAGGCCTGCCCTGCCTAAGTGTGAGGATAGTGCTTAAAAACCAGGGCCAAAGATAACAGTCAAGTTTTCGATTTGGCAGTAAAATGTACAGTAGTCATTCTCAAGTACTTGTAACTATTATCTTCCAAATGAGATTGTGTTTCCACAAGACACCTAAACAACTGAAGCAAACTGACACGGAAAAGTAATCCAATTATTTTAAGGATACATTCACAAAACCAGTCTGTCTAAGCATCATCCAGTCTTCAAATGCTCAATTCACATTGGCCATGGAGACACCCATACTCCTGCTGGCAACTTTAGTAAACTTCCTGTGTTTTGATTAGGAGAGAGAGAAAAAAAAGAGCCCTTTTCATATTGTTCTACAAAATGTTTTCAGAACTTACATAAAGTACTGATCAAAAATGCCTAATTTATAATCCACTTAATATTAAAAGCAGTATGATGTCTCTAAAATTATAAGCATCTGTTAGAAGAAAAATAAAACTGTGCAAATAATACAATCAACACTTGTGAAAGACAGTGACAACTAAAGACAACAAATGTGGGGACCTATATGTAGGTGCTGATTGCCGTGCAGTTTTTCTTCCCTTGGACTTAAATTCCCTGTGGGCAAGGTACAGTTCTTATTCACTTTAATGTCAATAGGTTAAAATGCACCCCTACTACAGAACTAGGTCCTGGGCCTCACCAGAAGCAGACCCAGTACGGAGTGTAGTGCTGAGAGTATCCCCAAAAAAATAGTTTAAAAAAAATTTTAATGTGCAAATGTCAACAGGTAAACACTGGGATACCTACCTACCTCAGATGGACAGTTACTGGAAGCCAATCTGAGGAAGGAGCATTTGCAATTCAAACAGAATACTGAAATCTGCAGGGGAAACTAACAACGAAACAGGAAATAAGCACGCAAAGGCTTTGACGGGATCTGGGTAGAGCTTATTTAGGACGGGACGTAAAGCTGAAATGTGCAGCATTCAGGAGAGTGATAGTCACTGATGAGATGGGAGGAAAACGGGCTCCATCACCCAGGATCCCACAATAAATAATTTGCATACTATTCTAAATGCAAAAGGAGCCTTGTTGACTTTGTGTTTTGTAGGGACCTCTCCTGCTGGTCCATGAAAGAAGGGATTAATGGGAGGGCAGGAACACAGAGGGACAGCAGTTACCAGGCAGTGTAATAGTGTCAACAAGAGTTAACAGAGGTTATGAGATCCCGGGTGGCAGCAGCAATGGAGATGTGGGCATATTTAAAAGAAAAAGTTTTTGAGGCAGAATCAATATGACTTGCCATAAGGACTGAAAATAAGAAGTGAAAAGCTGAACTCAATATAATTCCTAGGTTACCATCATCAGCAACTACATATCCAAGTGCAGAATCAACTAAACATCTACATAGGTTAATATTTAGAAACGAGCTGGAGCTCAGAAGAGAGGGCTGAGCTACAGTGATAAATTTGGGAGACATCAATAACAATTTACGAAGTCTTAGAACATACATAGGGTTCAGAATATCATATCTGTCCCTTACTGGCTCAAGTCCTTAAAAAAGTTATTTGAGCTTTACTATTCTCATCTATAAAACGGGATTAAAATACCTTTTTTTTTTTCACAAGATTGTCTAGGAGCAGAGGTTAGCAAACTTTTTCTGTGAAGGACCAGATAAAGATTTTAGACTTGGGGACTATAGAGTCTTTGTCACACATACGCAGCACTGCCACTGTAGCATGAAAACACAGACAGTATATACACAAATAAGCTGGGCTGTGCTCGAATTGCACTTAGAAAAATCAAAAGGCCACAGTTTACCAGCCTGTGGTCTAGAGCAGTAGCACTTGCCAAAGGGCGGTCCCCAGACAAGCAGCATCAATACCACCTGGAACTTGTTAGGTACATCTGGACCTCGCCCCAGACCTACTGAATCAGAAAGTGTGGCAGAGGGGAGCACCCAGTAGTCTGAATTGTAAGGAACCCTTCCAGGCAAATGTTGGGAAATTCTGGTCCAGAAAATAAACATACATAAAGCAATTGGCTACTATTATTACCCATTTATTATTGTTATAATTGACCTGGCTCCTAGAAGTTTAGGGCATGCTTCCTAAAGATAAAAATCAAATGCTGGGTAATTGTGGTGTATCTAGCAAAAGAGAGAGAAAATGATCTTTGCTAAATTGTAAATTGGGCTTAGGTGAGAATACTTGAGAAATCAAAGATTGTTTTTATATATTCTTTATACCAAAGAACTACTCAACTTCCTCATATATTAAGATAGATTTAATAGTGTCATGTTCGGACTCTATTAAAACAGACAATACAATTTTAAACATACTTCTCCAACCTAACTTCCAACAGGAAGAAAGGTTATATGCTAATTAACTTTCAGATACCTGATAGCATATAAGCCATTTGTTATTGCTATTACTAATAATACATTTTATTACCTGAACAGAGAAAAAACAAATTTAACAATTGACATCATCATTTTAACAGAATAATTTGCCCACTAGAAAGGTTAGGATCTATGCTGTAGGTTAAAAAATAAAGGGCAGGGGTTGGAGCCATGGCTCAGTAGCTCCAGCGCTTGCCTGGCATGCAGGAAGACCTGGTACCACAGACACAACTAAGTGTTGGAGAAACAAAGGCCAGATGAAAAAAATAAAATTGATTCTCTCTTCCTCCCTCTCTCTCTTAAAATAAATAAAGGGCAGTTCAAAAATAGAATATACCACCACCCTTTTCAAAATGTTTTAAAACTACAACTAAAAAGGAGACAGAGGGCTGGAGTGGGAGCTCGGGGTTACGGCACTTGCCTGGCATGGGCAAGGACATGGGTTCAAACACCAGCACCATGTACCCAACCAAGTGTCTGAGCAATGAAGGCCACATGAAAAACTAAATGAAGTTGATTCTCTCTTTCTCAGGCGCTCTCTCTCTCTCTCTCTCACCATCCCTCTCTCTTTGAAAAAAAGAAAGAAATGAGACAGATCTGCCTACTGGACCCACTCATGTTAGGTAAAAGAATTATGGATAATTAATGGATATGGAGAGGTCATCCCCACTACCACTAGTATGTTAGTATGTGCATGCCAACAAGACTGTAAAATTTCATATGAGAAGCAAAATATTATACAAATGGTTAACAGTGTTGGAAGGAGCTAAGGAAGGGGGAAGGACCAGACCCAAAGTACTCCATGACTGCAACAAAAATCCATCCAGGCAGGCAGTTGACAATATTTAAAAAGTTAGGCTGAAAGTATCTTCAAACGCAGCAGCAGCGTCAGGAATGTTGAACACAAGAGTAATGAAGTAACCCAACTGGTATCCCAAAGAAGGAGCTACTGACAATCTAGGAGCAAGAAATGTCTAGAAAACCAAGCAGGGAGGCTGTCAATTTAATGTAAGTAAATTCAGAAAATCTCTCAGGCAGCACAGCCAAAAGGAATTAAATGAGTGAAACCAAGACAAGAGGTGAACTGCAGAAGCTGGGCGTCATCATGGGCCTGGAAACAATTCGCTTATAGGTTTGTAAAAGGTCTAAACCATCATGTATTTGTCCAGATTATGCACTCTACTCCTGAAAATGCATATGAAGATCCAATCTGAGATATAAAATATACAGATGTGAGATACAAAAGATCACCAGACGTGCTCCAAGTTTGACCTCACAAGTAGTTCATTACTACTCACACGTCATAAGATGGACAGCAACAGGTTCCACAGTTCTAGAGAATTTTAGAAAGTCATGTGAAAATTAGTGAAAGTGAAAAGTGAAGACTATTCAACAGGTTAAAATGAAAGAATCAGAGCAGCGAATTTAGGTTTCTACATTAAGCCAGGAAGACTTCATTACTTAGAGATCCTCTTTCCAACCTCTTGCAAGAAATGCAACTTGGAAGAGATCAGTAACTTCAAAAATAATAATAACTGTAATATCCTTTTACGGGTACAAACTTATGTTCAGATTAACTGAAATTAAACCAATACAAAGTTTAAACTCATATCTTGTCCCTCTCTAATACACAATCACGGATATCAAAAACATATTAAATGGAGTTTCCCCATGGTCCTTCAGAGAGCCAGCCCAGGAACCCTGCCCTAGGTGCTTTCTCCCTTGTGTTCACACATAACACCCAATAAAGCCTCCTTGGGTTGGTACTCTGGCCTCTCAGCGATTTCTATCTGGAATTGAGCAAAAGAACTCTGGGCTGATAGGTACACATACAATGAACTATTAAACTTGTATTAATATTTTATGCAAACTACATTTCAAGTAAAATCTTTTTCTGGTCATATAATTCTGAATATACTATTAAATGAAATCATAATTCATCTGTCCCTAATTTTACAATGGGTTACACGCAAAGAACCATATGTTGGCTTGGTTCAGATACGCTAATGTAGCCCTAATGACAAGAAACCCTAGAACCAACCACCTTCCAGATACTTTTAACAAAAGAAAGACCTTGAAATTTTTAAAAAAAAGTAATAAGTAGAATTGTTTGCAACAATTATTCAGGCTGACCATCATCTCCCTCACCAAACTGCCAACTCTATTTCTTTAGCCTAATTTTCTTAAGAGTCAGTATCTCGAGCATGCTGATAGTTTCCTGACTTGTATCACTTGTCTATGATACAAATATCATTCCAGATAATCTAGAAAGCTCATCAATCATGAGTTTCCTCACCAAGCAATTATTTGACTCATTCCACACTGGGAAGAGGACATTTGAACAGAATATCGAATGCTGTTATTTCTTAGGGTACAAATAAAGCTTTAATGTTTACAAAAAAACTATCGTTATTTGATACTAGGACATATCACATCCCCCAAATGAATGGTTTTTTCCATCTACAGAACGTAAAATATGGCTGGAAAACAACTTCTCCATTGAACACATGTGTGCTCTGATGTCTGTCTAGGAAAGACAACACTAACCCAAAAGATTCCAAGTTTCTTTCAAATCTGTAGTCAGACATGATTCCTCCATACTCTTACCTTAAACTTTCAAGTCCGAGAATGTAAAAACAACCAAGGGAGGGGCTGGAGCAGTGGCTCAGCAGTTGGAGCGCTTGCCTGGCATGTGTGAGGAACCAGGTTCAAACCCCAGCGCCACGTACACAACTAAGTGTTGGAAAAACTAAAGCCAGATGAAAAATAATTAAAATTGATTCTCTCTTTCTCTCTCTCTCCCTGCCTGCGAAGAAAAAAAAAAAAAAACTAATAGAAATGGTCAAATGACCAATCAAATGAACACAATAATTTAGGTCAGTAGTCCAGGCATCACCAAGAACAGAATCAAGACTGATAACTTCTGGCTGGGCCTGGTGGTGCACGCCTGTAATCCCAGCAACTCGGGAGGCTGAGGCAGGAGGATCACAAATTCAAAGGCAGCCTCACCAACTTAGGGAGGCCCTAAGCAACTTAGCAAAATTATCTCAAAATAAAAAGGGCTGGGATGTGGCTCAGGGATGAAGCACCTCTGGGTTCAATCTCAAGTACCAAAAAAAAAAAAAAATTAAGAATTTCTGGTTTATGGTAATTGATAATCAAGCTGATACTGAACAGCCTCATCTTCAGCATACAGTTCCCATCGTAATGTACTCGCTCCCTTGTAGCTGGGAGGCCCTGTGCTTAGGTTTTTACCTCTCTCCCTCTACCCCAGCAGAATCAAGATTCTCCCATGACGCCAAGGTAGATTATTAACCTTCTTCTCAGACTGGGGAGAGGAAAGAAAAGAAACATATCTACCAGTCAGAAAGCAGAGAAAGGAAAAGAGGTAAAAACTTTGTGATTTCTTTTTCTCTGGTTTTCTGAACAGTATATTCCCAAAGACACTGAAACCTAAGAAGAAAAATTGAGAATTGACCTTATTGAAATATATTGAAAAAAATGTTGAAATCTGCTTACATAAATAAAACCTAGACAATAAATGCTTTAAGAGAAACAATAAAATTGCAGATTCACAGAACTAAGAGATGGAAGGAACTGGAATTAAATTCATTATTTTAAGTACACAATTTGTAAAATCTCTTCAAAGTCATCCTTACAAGCTTTAAAAAATATATACATAAACCCAACCAGTAAAAACTATAACTACCATGTTTGTGTCTTTTAAATGTCTGTTCATTCTATAATTATGAAATATAATCATTCTGCTAAAGACTCATACAAATGTTAACACCTTTAATCTCTAATTCTCATAAACAATAACTGCTTTATTTTATTGTAAAATATACATAACATAAATCAATTTTTTAAAGTTTATGTTAAACATCATGAATACATTTTTTTTAAAGAGTGAAGGATGTGAGAGTGAGAGAGAGAGAGAATCAATTTTTATTGAATTTTTCACATGGCTATCATTGCTCTGACACTTAGTTGTGTACATGGGTGCTGGGGTTTGAACCCGTGTACTTGCGCATGCCAGGTAAGTGCCGTAAGCACTGAGCCACCACTCCAGCCCAAATCAATTTTTTAAATAGAAAAAATGAGGTAATGCCATACAGTCTCTTTCTGCAAGTAGCCAGAGATAAGTATTTTCAGACTATTAGTGACCTCCAATAGATTTTAAAAAAGAGAGAGAGAGAGAGGGACAGTGAGAGAGAGAATCAATTTTATTCAGTTTCTTATGTGGCCTTTGTTGCTCAACACTTCGTTGTGTACGTGGTGCTGAGGTTCAAACTTGCATCCTCGAGTATGCCTGGCAAACACCATAACCACACCACTCCAGCCCCACCTACAATAGACCTTAAGGAAAGAATCAGGTATTCTTGATCCCCTTATCAGTTCTAAGTCTACAACACAAATAAATTATGCCAGTGGGATTTTTTAAATATGAATGTGTAGATCCTCTTCTAGTTCAAATATCCACGTTAGGCTGAAATGTGCTAAGCCTGACATTCCTCCTCCATAAGACTGCACAGGCTTCTGTAAACGGAACCAATTTGTGTTGGCACATACTTGACCCCCACCTCTGCCTCATTCTGCACATAAAAGAAGAGGCTGTGCATTAGGTCCTTCTGGTTGAGTGCATCTCTGGACTCATCCCTAAATTGACTCTGTCCACCAGAAAGGTATGGAGCCAGAGGGCACATCACCATGGCAACTCCCCACAACAGACCCAAGCTACTGGCACAGCACTCCCAGCTGAGGTCACATGGAGATCCACCCTTGAAAGAGATGTCTGAGTAGACATTCTGCAAAACTTTATCATTTTCTATTCAAAACCACAATCCTCCAACTCAGTGGCTCAGCATAAACACAAACTTTGCAATTTAGCTATGAATATAGGTCCCAGCATGTCCTGAAAAGTTCAGATTTATAACTTGTTATGCTCATGTAATTATTAGTGGTGCCCCCTTTCACAATAAAAACTGCCCCAGAACAAAATATTACATGGAGAAGTGACAGCCTCTTCAACAAATGGTGCTGGACAAACTGGTCTTCCACCTGCAGAAAGTTGAAATTAGACCCATATCTCTCTCCTTGCACAAGAATCAAATCAAAATGGATCAAGGAGCTTGGTATCAAACCAGCTACGTTGCAACTGATAGAAGAAAAAATTGGTCCAACACTTCAACATTTAGGAGTAGGCAAAGACTTTCTCAACAGGTCTCCAAAAGTGAAGGAAGTAAAGTCAAAAATCAGTGAATGGGATGTCATAAAGCTAAAAAGCTTTT
>PVKS010009463.1:0-63909 GCA_004027875.1 Aplodontia rufa
CCCCTTTCAATGCAGCTCAGTTCCTGCACCTGTGGAGGTGGGGCCCGCCTGATGCAGCCACCCAGAGAAGAACCCAGGATCAGCGTTACAAATCACAAGCCAGTGTGTCCTGGAAAAGCTGTCGTCTGAGATGGAGCTAGAAAAACAGCCATCTAAAGCACATTACTCTAAAGCATGGCATTATTATTATTATTATTCTTTTTAAAGAGGGGGACGGTGAGAAAGAGAAAGAATCAATTTTATTCGGTTTTTCCTGCTGCCTTCGTTGCTCTGAGACTTCGTTGTGTACATGGTGCTGGGGTTTGAACTCACGTACCTGCACGTGCCAGGTAAGCGTGGTACCGCTGAGCCACCGCTCCAGCCTCGGTATTGTTTTTTTTAAGGCACATGGCACTTTGGTGACCAGTTAGAAACTCAAGTCGTCCTGGCATGGCCATGCCGCTCTGGGCAGTGAGTCACAGGGAGTCAGCAATCCCAGGCCAGCTCCAGGCGAGTGCCTGGGCCCTCCCACCTCCCTTGCAACACTTCAGAGTTAATTGTGCCTTTTCTTTCTGGTTGCTGGCTGGGGTCCAGGGCTGGGAAGTGTTTCTGGCCTGGGCTGATCACAGGATCCTCTCTGGCCTGTCTGCCGTCAGCTGCGTCACACAGGGGCTCAGCGTTCACATGACTCGGCTGGGCAGACCGCAAGCCCCCGCTCATGGTGAGCAGCCTCTAAACCCCATGCCCAGTGGGCACTGAATGGGCCACACATGGCCTTATGCCTGGACTGTGGTTTTCAATCAGCAGCTGGGGGACGGGACAGAAGGGTGTCAATGAAGAGTTTCACCATGACACACAAGACCTGACCAGCAGCCACAGTAGCTTCTGGTCTCAAGGGTGCCCACAAGATGCAGTAGAGCCCTGTTCTTGCTGTCCTGTCCAGTGGCCCTCCTGCTGTCCTGTCCAGTGAACCCCCTGCTGTCCTGTCCAGTGGGCCTCCTGCTGTCCTGTCCAGTGGGCCTCCTGCTGTCCTGTCCAGTGAGCCCCCTGTTGTCCTGTCTAATGGGGCCCCTGGTATCCTGTCCGGTGGGGCCCCTGCTGTCTTGTCCAGTGGGCCCCTGCTGTCCTGTCCAGTGGCCCCCCTGCTGTCCTGTCCAGTGAACCCCCTGCTGTCCTGTCCAGTGGGCCTCCTGCTGTCCTGTCCAGCTGGAGTGTCCTGCTGTCCTGTCCAGCTGGAGTGTCCTGCTGTCCTGTCCAGTGGCCACCCTGCTGTCCTGTCCAGTGAGCCCCCTGTTGTCCTATCTAATGGGGCCCCTGGTATCCTGTCCAGTGGGGACCCTGCTGTCCTGTCCAGCTGGAGTCTCCCTGTTATCCTGTCCAGTGGGCCCCCTTGCCCTCCTGTGGGTGTCTGTTTCAGGGGGCAGCTTCCTGGCTGCTGGTGGTAAGGGCAAGGATGTCCCCCCCACAGTGGGCAGCACTGCTTGGTGCTGGGAGGTGTGAAGGGCAGCCAGGTGGCCAGCTCTCAGGGGCACAGCACAGCTAGAGAAAACAAGGACAAATGCCCAGAGCGCGGGGTGGAGGTGGGCTCCCTTGGTCAGGGCACTGTTGAGGGGTCATTTTCAAGGTGGGGTGGTGATGTTTTGAAGACATCTGTGCTGGGTGCTGGAGTGCAGGGAGCGAGGTGTGAGGGGAGGTGCAGGTGGGGCCAGGCTGGGGCAGGAGCCACACAGTTTGTGGTCTCCTGTAGGCTCTGAGGTCTGCAAGGGCTTTGAGCACAAGAGGACCCAGTGTGCAGCCGGTCACCAGGTGGATGGAGAAAGCTGAGCTGTGGAGGGCATCCTGCTCCCTCCCCCTCCCCTGGCCCCCACTATCTTGTTGTGTCGCCCCCTCCAGCACTGCCAGCCCCTCGCTTTCTATGGTGGAGAGAGCCAGCAAGGAGAGCGTCTCCGGCAGGTCGGCAGGTTGTCCTTGAGTCACCAGGTCTGCGGGGACAGTAAGGCCCTGAACGTGGGCGAGCCACTGACCAACCTGGACACGCAGAGCCTCAGCTCTCCTTCCTGTCCAGCTCCGTGCTTCCTGTCTGTCTCAGATGTGGGCCCCTTAACACGAACCACACTTAATTCTCGCTGTCCCCGGTGCTGCCCACAGGCCTGTTCCTAGCAGTTGGTGCTCAGTGACCTCCAGGGTTACCTTGTGCAAGGGCCCATGCAGATGTGGCCTGGAGTGCTCTGTTCTGCCTGCACAAGCACTTCCACCCAGGGGCAGGGGACCAGCCTCTCAGGAGCTCTAAACTCGGTGGTTCCACTTTCCAGGTATGCAGTGGTACTCAGTCTGTCCCCAGGGCCTGTGGGTATCCCAAGGGGGCCTGGCCGTGCTGGCCCCTGCTGCAGTGCAGAATGACAGGCTACCAGTGGGAGGGAGCACCCTGCCAGGCGGGGCAGCTGATTTCACCGTGCACTTAGGCCCTAGAGCAGGAGCCAGGAGCACCTCACCTGTGGGCTGGCCACTTGGGGCATTGCCCAGGCCGGTCAGGACAAGCCCATCTGTGGCTTTGTCTTCATTGTGAGAGAGGTAGCTGGGGTGTTAACCTGCGGTGGTCAGCGGCCCCTGCAGTCCTGTAGAGTGACAGTGGAAAGCAGGCGTCCCCGGCACACTTGTGAGGGGTTTCATCAGCAGAGGCTGGTGATGGAGCCGTAGGGAGCAGGTCAAGGCTCAGACTGTGCTTCCAACCTGCAGGAGCCTGATGCTATCAGCGTGGCTCCACGTACCCGGACAGGTGGGTACTGGGTGGGCTCAGAGCAAGGATGGGGTTACAGGGACCAAGTCAGTGCGCACAGCCCCCTCTGGCGCCCTAGCTCACAGCTGCAGGGGAACACGGAGACACGTTCTATCGCCTCTTCTGGGTCAGTGTATTCTCCAAGCGTTCCTGGGGCAGAGTGTGGGACGCCCGAGTTCGTCACTAGAGTCTGTGAATGTGCCGTGCAGGTGCCCAGAGGCCTCGTTCCTTTTCTCTGAATGCGTCACCCTTTACACACAAGGAAGAACACTCGCCAGTCTTAAGTAGGACCCACAAGCCTGTGCCCCTCCCTGTTCCTCCACTCCTCAGAGGCCGGGTGGAGCAGCTGCCACTGTCCTCAAGGTCTTGGGACCCATGCTGACTACACTGCAAGCGTCCTACAGAAGTGACCCCCAGGGCCTGATGAGCAGAGGGTGCCCACCCAGGATCCCCATTGGCATTTTAGAAATGCCCACCTAGACTCCAAGAACAGGAGTGTTCCTGGGTTTGGCCTGCTGTGTAATCAGCTCCCGTCAGCCACGGGCACCTGACAGTCACCCCAGGGATAGCCCCCGGAGAACCTCCGAACCTAGAATCCCAGCACTCGTTCGTGTCTGGGTGCCAGCCACACAGCGGGGTTGGAGGCACACAGGCCTGGGCCTCGGGGGTGATCGGCTGGAGACAGGTACCTCTCTGCTGGTGGTTAGCAGGAAGGGGTGAGCGATGTTCCGTTGTGCCCACATTTGGGCCGATGCCTCTATGGGTCAGGGATGGCGAACACATAGGCAGGGCCTGTGGTGCTGCAGGAGCATCAGGTGCCTCCTCCTGCGGGGAGGGGCTTGGCATCCTGCAGGGGGAAGAAGGAGCCAGGTGGATGGGACCAAGGCAGTGGGGAAGCCACGCAAGGCCTGGGGGCCTTGTAAGCACCCAGCAAGCTCAGAAATTGCCCGGCTGGGAGAGGCCAGGTGGGGACTACTAATTGAAGGGCGCGCAGAGCCAGGCGCAGGCAGGCCCGGTGGGAAGGAGCCGATTACTGTAATTGAGTCTGATGCTGGTGTGCAGGTGCCCAGAGGGGTCAGGCGGAGGTGAGGGGTGCGAGTGCGGGACAGAGAGAGGCATCTGTGGCTTCCCTGGTTGAAGGAGTGGCCAGTGACAGGTGGCGGGCTTGGGGGACAGGTTCAAGGCCGGCCCCAGGATTGGGTTTGCACCCAGGAAACGCAAGACACCCTTTTGGTGCTGAAGCGGAGCCCTTGGTGCACAGAGGCATCTGAGGTTCAGAGGTCCCTGGTCAGCAAGCTGGGAGCCCAGACTGCCCGGGCGTTGGAGCTCAGGGCTTCCTGGGGTTATTCCCGTCACTCCCGCTCACACTGGGACATGTTTGAGCGGCAGGTGCTAAATGTCTCCTCATGTTGCCTCCCTGATTTTAAAAATGTTGTGTTGTGGACATTTTCCGACATGTGTTTATATGCAGGGAAAACAGCGTAAAGAGCCTTCGCGAGCTGTTTGTGGAACAGAGCAGGGCGCCGGGCTGTGACCTTGTCACTTCTCCCGTAGAGCAGCAAGCAGCTCGGGTGTGGCGCTCAGTGACTTGGAGCCTCCAGAGTCTGTCTCGTTGGTTCCTTGTCTCCACTTTCCAGGGCCAGCACACAGTCACTGGGACTCGCAGAGCCTAGGGAGCTGGAGAGACCCAGGGTTTCCTGGAAGTCCAGCAGGGGCTGGGCTGGTCCAGGTGCTTGGCAAACGCAGACGCTGCCAGCGTGGGGTGAAGCTGGGGCACAGCACGGGCAAGTGCTGTGACGTGTGTGCGGCAGAGGGAGCCACAGCAGACCGGGAAGGGCAGGGAGGCAGCAGCAGAGGGCTTCACTCGCGGGCCGAGAAGTCCACCCAGGCTTCTGTGAAGGCCGCGAGCAACCCCAGAGGGTTTTGAGCAGGGGTTGCAGGACCCCAGGGGGCTGCTTGGAAGGAGCAAGGGCTGTAAGGGATTGTTGGTGGGAAGAGCCCATGACCCCGATGGCCGCCCACAGTGAGCTCTGGGCTGGGAATAGTGCTCAGCAGGCGGCACCCGGGAACCTGGCCATGAGCTGTGCAGAGGGCAGCTTGGTCGCTGCTGTGAGGTCCGCGTCATTCCTAGTCAGCCTCGGGAGGATCCAGCAAGGGAAGCAGTGGCCCGGGTGAAGAGAAGGTCACCCAGGTTGGTGGTCGTGGTGAGGAGCAATAGGGGCCAGGGCAGGGCCAGGGGCTGCTCGGTGCTGGCCAGGGCTTTGAGCCCCCGCCCTGCTGCCTCTGGTCAGGGGAGGCTCTGGAGGAGGCAACCGGGTCCACGCTGGGGCTGGCTGCTCGCTTTGTTTCCTGTAAAAAGGAAAAGTCTCCAGGTGGGGAGGGTGGGTGTTCCTGTTTGCAGTCACCTGGAGGTATTGACAGTGTTAGGACCCCATCCCAGGGTGGTCTGTCACCAGCCCTGGAGTCAAAGCTGTCATTCTAAGGGCTTGCACAGAGCACCAAGGACCACAGGACAAATGTCCCCACAAGGTGGAGAGATCACAGATGGATGAGTGCATTGATCCCATCACGAATGCGGTGCACGGCTCCGCCAAAGGCAGGAGACTTCTGGGCCCTGAAGGTCAAGGTCTTAGACTGCAGGTCTCTGCATGCCTGCAGATGCGTCCTCCTGCTTCCCCTCTGGCTCAGTGCAATGACTCTAGCCCCATCCCCTGACAGAACCACAATTCAGGAGCACAGGTGGCCTCGGTCCCTGCCCTCCCTTGAGGCCTGGCCTTCTCCCCAGGGCACTTTCATGTCCTGAGCAGGAATCCAGGAGCTTGGGAAAGTTGCCTGCAGAGCCTCAGCCCATCAGAACCAGCTTGCCCGTGGCCACTCGCCCTGCCCAGTTAGAGCATCCCCTGGGTGCTGCAGCCCTGGGCTCCTGCAGCAGCTCTATTGGTCCATCCCTCGCTGTGGCTGTTTCAGAGAAACCAGCACCTTTCTAAGCAATGTCAGTGGCTCCAGGAGCCCCAAGGGAAGGCAGCCAGCCAGGCTTTGCTCCCTCCTTCCCTGCTGGCCGCACCGGGTGCCAGCTCTCCCTCACGCCCTCTCGGGTCAGCGTCAAGCTGTGGTCCTCGTGAGCAGGGCACGGGGAGCTCTGCGTGTGAGTGAGCAGTCGCGGCGCGGACTTCTCTCCAGTGCAGGAGTGCGGCTCCCGGGGTCTTGGCGTTGAAAGGGTGCCTCGCTGGAGCTGCTGCGCTGGCCGCTCAGAGCCTCTGGTGCACGGTTGTGGTGGCGGCGACGAAGGAGATGCCGCTGTGTTCCTTGCCCCTCACTCAGTGTGTCGCCTTCTAATTCTTCACACAAATCAAATCAAGCTGGTGCTGCCATTCCCAGGTTACAGATGGGGAAACCGGGCTCAGCGGGTCGCACTGAGCACACGGCATTCCCGTGAGCTGCAGGTGGATGCACACCCGGCTCTGTTTACTGCAGAGGTGTGTTGGGCCTTCGGGTGCTCCTGGGTGGCACGTCGTGGCGTAAGGAACCTCGGGCCATGTTGCACGAGCCCCCTTGTTTTGGGGTGAAATTTACCCTCTCAGCTCCCAGTGCCATAAGCACTGTATCCAAACCCCGCTCCTAATGCTTAATTCCTGTGTCCCTCTCTCGTAAGAGCAGATGTCCCTCACAGAACACACCTTCCCCTGGGTGAGTAACAACAGCCCAGGGCTCAGTAAATGTGGCATGCGCACGCCACGCCACAGATCCCCGTGGCCCTGTGTTCTGTGTTTGCCACGTTTGTTTGGGTCACGGGGGCTGGCGGAAGCCTGTGGGGTGTGGGCAGGGAGCACCCCTCCAGGCCTCGACAGCTGTGCTGCCCGCTCACTGCTGCTCAGGTGCCAAGTCGCCCGCGCTGCTCCTCCCAGCGACCAGCCACTCTGGACAGATGAGGCTGTTTCTCCTTTCTGAGCCCCGGGACTGCCAGTGTGGGCTGCACAGGCCTGCCTTGTCCTCCTCTCTGCCTGCTGAACGTGCTGGCCACATCTCACAGACGCCGTTGTGCCCGGGAGCCGAGGGGGTGGTGCAAAGTGGGCACAGTGCAGGTGCATGCTGCTTGGCTCCCGGGCCAGGGAAGAAGTGGACCTCTCACACAATGGCCTGGAAGAGAGGGTTCCCTCCTCCGTGGGGCACTCGCTCAAGGGAATTCTTTTCCTTCTGCTCTTCCAGGAAGAAGCTCACTGCTAAGTGGCCCCCTCGCAGCGTGGCTGTGTGAGACAGAAGCACCACCGCAGCTCGAGGAAGTGGAGGAAGCGACATGCGCCCATAGCAGCCTCCCTCGCCCAGGGTCTCCAGATGGCGGCCCAGCGCATCCGGGCAGCCAATTCCAGTGGCCTCCCCCGGTGCAAGTCCGAGGGGACCCTGATTGACCTGAGCGAGGGGTTTTCAGAGAGCAGCTTCAACGATGTCAAAGGTGAGCAGCTGGTGCGGGGACTGGGGTTGCCAGGGAGGGCTTCAGACCCGGGGCTGCTCAGGTTCTGCCCTGGCATGGCAGCCACTGGCCTTGGGCTTTGGTGTGTTGGAGGAGGATTTGAATGTAGTCATGAAACCCCTCTTCGTCCACACGTCTGTCTTCTCTTGGAGAGTTTTGATGACAGTAAGCAGCTCTGGTGCTGAAATCCAGGGGGAAAAAGGATGTGGAAAGTAGAAGTATCAGAAGCCACCCGAGGAAAAAGTGCCCTGGGACAGGTGGGCAGGGCTGCCCTGAAGTGGCCTCACCCTGGCCATGACTAATCTGTCCTAGCTGCGCAGTGCCACCCTTGTGGATTGAAAGCAGGTAAAGATGGGGTGACCAGGTAGACATGGCTGTGCACCACTACAGCTTCGCAAAACCAGCCGGTCAGCCACATGGGGCCCCTGTGACCCCTGGTCTAGAAGGTGGCCCCAGGGTTGGTCACCCGGGCTCGCTGGCTGATGGCCTCCTAGAATTGGATTGGTGAGGGAGCCGATTTTTCAGGTACCTTGTTGGCTTCCAGGGTGTCGTTTTCCATCCCCAGCATCTAATGTCACTAGGTCCCGTCCAGGCTCCAGTGCTCCCTGGTGCCCTGGGAGCTACAGCAGAAGCCGTCACCAGCGCAGTTGATCACCCAGGGCCTCATCGGAGCAGAGCTGAGCAGGGAGCACTTTCTCTTAGTGCTGGGCACTAAGGAATGTTTCTTGAGCAAAACTGCAGTCAACCAGATGCATGCATAGCTGCCACCCTGCATCCGTGACACGCTGGCTCTTCCTCGCTGAAGGGGCTCCCTTCCACTCCACCCCAGTGCTTCCTTTTCATGTGCCCGGTTTGTGCTGCAGCCCTGGGCATCCCTTTAAGAGGAGCAAGGGAACCGTGATGTGAGGCTTTATGAGACGGCAGCAGGGTGTCTATAAACAACTGAGCCGTTTGCTTTTATATGGCCTGGTCGTGGGCATAGTTGTCTGTCTTTGTAGCCCGATGGGTCAGGTGTAGAGCCAGAGTGTGTAAGCCCTAACTTGCGTGGTGTGGACCACGGACTTGAAGTGAGGGGTGAACAAGGCTGAATTTTTAAATAATGATAATCTGAGGACAGACAACCTTGAGTGTGAGCAGGGGCCATTCAGAATCAGAGAGGGGACACCGAGGGACCTGGGCCGCCGGGAGACCCTCTGGAGTCTAATGGTGAGAGCCGGCCACAGCTTCCCATGCGCCTCAGATGCAGATTTCCTGGGGAGCTTGTACTCCAGCCGCAACTCCTGCCGTGAGGTCTTCTCTGCCGATCAGTGTGTGGCTGTAAAAACCTGGGCAGAGGACTGGAGCGGTGGCTCAGCAGTTTCGGCGCTTGCCTGGCAAGCACGAGGACCCGGGTTCAAACCCCAGCACCACGTACACAACTAAGTGTTGGAGCAACTAAGGCCATGTGAAAAACTAAATAAAGTTGTTTCTCTCTTTCTAAAAAAAAAACCTGGGCAGAGGGTAGGAAATGTATTATTCAGGCAGTGGACTTCTAACACCCAGGGAGGTTTTGTGTTAAAATCAAGGTAGCTGTGAATATGGGCAGCTTTCCCCAGAATTCACTCAGACGGGATTCCGTAGGGATTTCTGGCAGCCCCCACTGCGTGTCCCCGGTGTTCTGTATCAGTGACAAGTAGACTCCCAGTGCAGAGGGAGCTGCACCATGCCCACCTGTGGGGTCCCCCCTTCCCCTTGGATGTGCCCAATCCCTGAGGAGAACGCTTGGAATTTTAAGAAAAACCGTTCTCATTCTTCAGTCTGGCAGAACTGAAACGATGATTCACACTGATGCATGCTTAATTGCGGTGGGATTTTTAATTTTGGAGATGTTACTGTGAGGGCATTAATGAGTCTGGGGAGCGATGCGAAGGGTATAGCTTTGGAAGGATGCTAACCAGATTTTAACGGCTGGCAAGCTAGCTTAGTGCGAGTCTCATTTGATTTTCCTTTTTATTTCCAGTAGATGTGTCGAGGAAACAAAGTGGTTTGTGTTGCTGGAGATCACAAATAGCCACAGGAACAGGAGAGGGGCCTACGTGTCCCCTGGCCTCACACTGACCCAGTGCCCTTTGCCCTCAATGCCTTTCTTGGGGCTCAGAAAGTGGCAGCTCCAAATGAAGGCCTCGGAAGCGCAGACTCTCCTACCTTCTGCCCTCCCGCCTCTCGCCCCTCTAAACTCCAGGCTGGTGGAGAGACTAGAATTCCTCTCCCCTGGGTGATTCCGAGGAGCGAGAGCCCTCCAGCCAGCCATAGCCTTTGGTGCCATGCTGGCCTTCCTGGGGACCTTCAGCTTTGAATAAATCAAAACCCTCACTCTTGACAGGGAATGATGGGCTAAAGCCGAGGAGCCGGCCCGGGCCTCCCTGTACACCCATCTCACACCCTTGTCCAGCAGCTGCCCTGCCTGGCTGCACCTGAGGGTCCACTCAGCATAAGCAGGTTTGAGGGTCTTAGTCCGAAGCCTCCTGCCCAGGTCAGGTGGAACTGGTCAGTGAATTACTTGTGCTTCCTGCTGTTGCTGTCTCGGCAGGTTGGGGCAGAGGTCTTCAGGGAGAAAGCTGGAACTTCACACCCCTCTCATCCGTTCCCATCCTATGGACGAAGCCAGATTTGCTGTGCTGTGATCCTGAAGCATAGGGCAGCCCGCCAGTGGCAATTGTGACTGTCTTGGCCAACACTGTGGCGCTGCTCATGTGTGCACAACTGTTCCCCTACAAACGCACATTGAGCACAGAGCGCCTGCCCTGGGCCCGGCCCAGGGACGCCCCCAAAGCCCCACAAACAAAATGTGTGAGTGGGGGAGGTGTTCTCCTTCCCTTCTCAGCCGGGCCCCTGCGGTGGGAGACAGCTTGCCCGGCACAGAGCAAGCAGTGTTTTGCTTGACACGGGAGCCTTCATGAGGAAAAAGACCCCAGTGAAAGGTGGAGCCGAGGGTGTCTGTGAGGGTTGATTCCCTGGAGTGTGGAGAGAGGCGATGGTTGGGAAGGCCTGAGCGCAGGGTACAGAGGCAGGCAGCCACAGGGCGCAGAGAGTAGGTCCCTGGCCTTTGGAGATGAGGGTGCTCTTGGTGCAGGCGTGGGAGGGCACTGCAGGGCGTTCCCAGACTGAGACCCTCCCGCACCCGCTGCTCCCCAGATTCCATCTTTACGTATGCCAGGTGCTATGTTTTGGAGAGTTGTGTCCAGGACCTCGGCGGTTACGTGATGCAGTATTTGGTGGCGATGACAGTGTCCAGGGATGGGCACCCTGGTTACTTTAAACTGAGGGAAGCTAGAGACAACTGCAGGGTCAGCTGTCTGACCTCAATACTTGCAGTTCCAGAAAAGGCTAGCCTGTCTGCACACTCGATGGGCTTTGTCACACGCTGTTGTCCTCTATTTCTGTCCCATACAGAGCCATTTACAGCCATTGTCATTTATCGGGATCACATGTTGTCCCAGGCTGTTGTGTGTTCTCCAACCCACGGGTTTCTCTAAACGTCATTTGCTAGTTCCCCTAACGTTTCCCACACTCCGCCTCCTCCACTCTGTAGAAGAGGGGTACAGAAAGTTCTGGATAATCTCCAGCCATGGTGGGCACCCTCCTGTGGTTTTCCCCCTTTTGCACATTAATAACACTGAACCTTCAGGGTGAGGAGAGGTTTCCCTTTGCCCTCCAGTAAGTGCTTTAGAGAGAATGAGATCAGGAGAGGTGGGGAGGTCCACTTTCCAGGGCCACCTTCTGAGTCCTCACCTTGGGCCGCACCATTGCAAAGTGCCTGATTAGGTCAGCCTCACCCTGCTATGGAGGAAAGGAAAGTCTCCTGTTTGGCCCCCTGGAGGAAGCCAAGGCTCCACAGCTGCTGCTGTGAAGGGCAGGTTCAAGCCCACGGGGAGAGATCCCAGGGCCAGGAGCCCAGCACCCCAGTTAGGACTCATGTGGCTTTCCCTAGAGGAGGCTGGGCTTCAGGGCCCACAGGAAGGCAGGAGACTTTGCCAAGGAAATAATTTAGTTTTCATGTCCCCTTTTGTGGATAAAGGAATTTATTTTGGACAGCCAGTTTGATGGAGTGGGTGAGTTGATTTAATCACATATTAGAGTAGATGCAGATTTTATTCAATTAAGATGTTTTCCTTTGCTCCTCCCTTAAGCAATGAAGAGTGTCTTCCAGGTGTGTGTCACAGGAAGCCAGCATGTCTGCACACAGGGCCAGGTGGATGGATCCCTGAGGGCCGTGTGAAGGCTGTTTCCAGCAGAGGGCTCCAGGTCCTGGAGTGGGTCCCACCTCGGGAGGCAGAATGAGCACATGGGTCTTCACATTCCTCAAAACACACACCCTGCTTAGAGGACTCCTTTGGCTGCGCCAAGCGCTATCTACACCAACAACGTGGGTTCTTGAGGCCAAGAACTATAAATGAACTTGGCCTGTTATGGAATTATCAGACTATTCTACAGTTGTTCAGTGGGTGTGACCTATGGCCAGAACTGAGCCTCTGGCTGTCGGGTGTGTGGACCCCCCCTCATGCTATGCCTCGGCTGGACCTGAGCCTCTGGCTGTCGGGTGTGTGGACCCCATCCTCATGCTATGCCTCGGCTGGATCTGAGCCTCTGGCTGTCAGGTGTGGACCCCCCTCTCACAGTATGCCTTTGCAGCTGTGTGTTTGAGGTTGAAAGAATCCCACCTCTGAAATAGCTATGCACACTTATTACTTGCTTTGATGAGGAATGGATTGAACTTGGAAACTTAAGGACCAGACCTGATTTTGGGAGAACCTGGCCCTCTGTTCATGAAGCTGTGCTGAAGAAGAACAGAGAATTAGCTCATAGTCATCATTAGGAGATTCGAGTCCCCTCACCAGGCACCAGGGCCACGCAGTGGGCCACCTAACCCCCAGCGCACCATTTCCAAAGTATCTCACCTTCAGCCCCTTTCCACAGAGAGGCACTAGTGGTAAGAAGTTGGATCGTGAAAATTTGGAATGGGAAGTTAGAATGCAGGGCTGTGGCACCTGTCCCCCGTGGGGCTCCACCTTTCTGCAGGTGGTCCAGAGACTCTCCGGTTCAGTGGCAGGTGAACTTCCCACTGAAGTTCACATAGGTTTGTTTCTGTTGGCCGCTTGCCTGGCTAGCGGTCCCTGGTCCATCTGCCCCTCAGCCTGCCTTTCCTCCAGGTGCCACCTGCCTCACTGTGTCTCTTGTGTCTGTGCAGTGCCTTCTCCCAGTGCCTTGCTGGCTGACACCCCCACACCTTTTGGAAACGCGAAGGAAGTGATTGCAATCAAGGACTACTGCCCCACCAACTTCACCACCCTGAAGTTCTCCAAGGGCGACCACCTCTATGTCCTGGACACGTCAGGCGGGGAGTGGTGGTACGCGCACAACACTACCGAAATGGGCTACATCCCTTCCTCCTACGTGCAGCCCTTGAACTATCGCAACTCCACGTTGAGTGACAGCGGCATGATAGACAATCTTCCAGACAGCCCAGAGGAAGTGGCCAAGGAGCTGGATCTGCTGGGAGGGTGGACAGATGACCGGAAAGGGTTGGGCAAAGCACACAGTAATAACCCTTTCTGGAGCGGGGTCCAGACAAACCCGTTTCTGAACGGGAATATGCCAGGGATGCCCAGCTTGGATGAGCTGAATCCCAAAAGTACTGTGGACCTGCTGCTCTTTGATACAGGCACATCCTCTTTCACCGAGTCCAGCTCAGCCACCACGAACAGCACCGGCAACATCTTCGACGAGCTCCCAGCCGCCAATGGACTCCACGCGGAGCAGCCAGTCAAACGGGACAACCCCTTCTTCCGAAGCAAACGGTCCTACAGCCTGTCAGAGCTCTCCGTCCTGCAAGCCAAGGCGGATGCCCCCAGCACGTCCAGCTTTTTCACAGGTTTGAAGTCACCCGCTCCCGAGCAGTTTCAGAGCCGGGAGGACTTCCGAACTGCCTGGCTGAACCATCGGAAGCTGGCCCGGTCTTGCCACGACTTGGATCTGCTTGGCCAAAGCCCAGGCTGGGGCCAGACCCAAGCAGTGGAGATGAACATCGTGTGCAAGCTGGACAGTTCTGGGGGTGCCGTACAGCTCCCAGACACCAACATCAGCATCCACGTGCCCGAGGGCCACGTGTGCCCCGGGGAGACGCAGCAGATCTCCATGAAGGCCCTGCTGGACCCCCCGCTGGAGCTCAACAGCGACAAGTCCTGCAGCGTCAGCCCTGTGCTGGAGCTCAAGCTCAGCAACCTGGAGGTGAATACCTCCCTCATCTTGGAGATGAAGGTGTCTGCCGAGGTGAAAAATGACATTTTTAGCAAAAGCACAGTGGGCCTCCAATGTCTGCGGAGTGACTCGAAGGAGGGTCCGTACCTGCCCATCCCACTCACCTACAGCTGTGGGGACACTGTCCAGGTGCAGCTGGACAGCCTGGAGCCCTGCATGTACCTGGCCATTGTGGCCCATGGCCCAAATATTCTGTACCCATCCACCGTGTGGGACTTCATCAATAAGAAGGTCACCGTGGGTCTGTATGGTCCCAAACACATTCACCCCTCCTTCAAGACGGTAGTGACCATTTTCGGGCATGACTGTGCCCCCAAGATGCTCCTGGTGAATGAGGTCACGCGGCAGGCTCCCGGCCCTGCCCCAGTGGCTCTGCATCTGTGGGGGAAGCACCAGTTCCACCTGTCCAGGCCCCAGGACCTCAAAGTCTGCATGTTCTCCAACATGACCAACTATGAGGTCAAGGCCAGTGAGCAAGCCAGGGTGGTGCGAGGGTTTCAGGTGAAGCTGGGCAAGGTGAGCCGCCTGGTCTTCCCCATCACCTGCCAGAGCCCCAGTGAGCTCTCAGACTTCACGCTGCGGGTGCAGGTGAAGGACGACCAGGAGGCCATCCTGACCCAGTTTTGCATCCAGACACCGCAGCCACCCCCCAAGAGTGCCATCAAGCCTTCCGGGCAGAGGAGGTTTCTCAAGAAGAACGAGGTCGGGAAGATCATTCTGTCCCCATTTGCTGCCACCACCAAGTACCCGACATTCCAGGACCGGCCAGTGTCCAGTCTCAAGTTTGGCAAGCTGCTTAAGACCGTGGTGCGGCAGAACAAGAACCACTACCTGCTGGAGTACAAGAAGGGGGACACGGTGGCCCTGCTCAGCGAGGAGCGCATCCGGCTCAAGGGGCAGCTATGGACCAAGGAGTGGTACATTGGCTACTACCAGGGCAAGGTGGGCCTGGTGCACGCCAAGAACGTGCTGGTGGTCGGGAGGGCCAGGCCCAGCCTGCTCTCAGGGCCTGAGCTGAGCACCTCACTGCTGCTGGAGCAGATCCTGCGGCCCTGCAAGTTCCTCACCTACATCTACGCCTCGGTGCGCACCCTGCTCATGGAGAACATCAGCAGCTGGCGCGCTTTCGCGGACGCCCTGGGATACGGCAGCCTGCCACTCACCTTCTTCTGCCGGGCTGAGCTGGACAGCGAGCCGGAGCGGGTGGCGTGTGTCCTGGAGAAGCTGAAGGAGGACTGCAACAACCCCGAGAACAAGGACCGCAAGTCCTTCCAGAAGGAGCTCGTGATGGTAAGCACCCAGCAGGTGTCGGCCAGCGGGGCTGGGGTGGCTTGCGGGCTGCCCCGGGTGCCTAGAGGAGGCCGCTGGGTGCCTTCTCCCCTGCCTTCTCCTTGCTGCTCTGAATGGGGCACAGCAGGGCCTGTGCTCCGCCCATCTGGGCCTCATCAGATTCCCTGTGAGGTCTGTGACTGGCAGAAACTATTCGCACAGCCCACGTGGTTCCCGTGAGTCCTCACCCTGTCCCACTTCCAGCCTCCCTCTCTGCTTTGTCCCTCCCTGTCTTGGGGTGCCTGTAAGTTGGGGTGGGGACAGGCTTTGCTTGTCTAGCACAACTGTGACTGGAGTTCTAAGAAACAAGTCGAGGACGATGCCACGCTACCGGCCGTGTGCTGGCCACAGGTCAAGGACCAGAGCCCTTTGCAAGTTCTCCAGTGGCCCTGGTCCCCCAGTCCTGCTCCCCACATGTCCCCACCCCTGACTCTGATCACCCTTGTCTCCCTGGACGTTCTAAGGCAGACATTGCCCCCTTAGCTGTCTGTGTGATAGCAGTAGATTCACCCCCATCCTCTGGAGGGGACCTGCCCTTCCTACGGGAAGCCTGGATGACCTTGTGGTCCTCTTCCTGGTTCTACTTGCCTCTGTCTGGTAAGGCCGGCTCTCAATGCCCCACCCTGCTGCCATCTTCACCCCACTCCTGCCATTCACAGGTGTGCCTCTCTGGGCAGACGGCAGGTGCACCCGAATTGACCTAGGTGAGCACCCAGGGTCATGCTGGGCATTCACCCAGTTGCCCCCTCAGAGCATGACAGCAGAGGGGGGTCCACTGTGCAGGCCCCTGTCTGCAGAGAGCATGTGTTGCAGCCTGGTAGGGAGTGGGACGACAGTGGTAATGCAGGGTGCCAGAGCATGGTGCAAACCACTACTCGGGAGGGAGAAGGAACTGCAAGGGACGGTTAACAGAGCAGTCTTGGCAACCTGGATGTCCTGGGGTGCCGGTGACAATGGCGTTGCTGAGGAGGGTCAAGGCAGCAGTCGAACCTCCACAGGTACCCTGCCTGTGGTTTACCCACAGGGCGAAACGGGTCCCTCCCTGCAACGTACCCCCTGGAGTGCCTGTAAGGCAGAGTCCTAGAGCTGGTGCCACACCTGTATGGCCTGCTCCTGGCAGGACCTGGCTCTCAATGCAGGCAGGACAAGTCCCCCAGGAGAGCCCTTGGGCCTCGTTCTCCGTGGGCTGTGAAATGAGATGCTTTCATGGGACGTAAACGGTATTGATGTTCCTTTGCTGCATGGGTAGAGGTGAGATGAGACAGCTCACAGCTCCTCCCGCTGAGCAGTGACGAGAGGATGGCTTTTATTCCAATTGTTTAAATGGTCAAACTTTTTATTCCACTTTGTGACTTTGGAGAGGAATTTTCAGTTTCCTTGGGTTCATCTGGAGGGTTGGGGGTCCTGTGTGCCTCTGAGCCCCTCCACCCTCCTGACCAAAGAGGAGGAAATGAACTTGACCTTGTCTGGACCTTCCCCTGAGGCAAGGTGAGTCCCACTAATCAGTGGAACTGGCTTTGCGATGTCCTCCCCTCCACCCCAGCAGGTGGCTTAATGGTTGGCCACCAGTCTAGTGGCCATGGCTGGTTTGTCTAGGCGAGGCTGCGTGTTTCGTCTCCTTGGTTGGTAATCGCTGTACAGTCAGGTTTCCTGCAGCTCTGGCCCCTGCTCCAGGGGATCCAACCAGATCCAGCCCTCACCCCATCTTTAAGAGTGCTTTCTTTCTGGGTGGTCTTGGAAATGGTGTATAAGTGACCCGGGAAGGCAGAGGTGGCCACACAGGGCAAGAAGAACATGCTACGGAGCCTGGGCTGTCCACCTCTCCATGGCCACCAGCCTCCTTCCATGCTCTCAGGCCTGTCTCCAAGGCCATCTCACAGGAAGGCCATTCCTAGGCCCTCAATGACATGAGCTGCCCAGGTGGCTCCACATCTCACTCTGTGCAGGTGTCCTCACAGCACCTGCTCACAGCAGGGTCAGTGTGCATGTTCACCTGTTTCCAGGATTTTCCACTGTTGCCTTCTTGAACAAGTGCTCCATGGAGTAGGGCCCTGGCATGAGGGAGGCATTCCAGGATGCAGAAATGGATGGGTGAGTGTGTGAGTGAGTGAGTGAGTGAGTGTGTCAATGGTTAAGTGAGTGGATGGGTGAGTGTGTGGGTGAATGCATGAATGAATGGGTAAGCGAGTGGATAGGTGCATGGGTGGGTGAAGGCATGAGTGAGTGGATTGGTGAGTGAGTGAGTGAGTAGATGGGTAAGTGAGTGGATGGGTGAATGAGTGGGTGGGTGAATGCATGAGTGAGTGGATGGATAAGTGAATGGGTTGATGAGTGGGTTAAGTAGGTGGGTGAGTGGATGGATGAGTGGGTAAGTGAGTGGGTGGGTGAGTAAATAGATGGGTAAGTGAGTGGATGGGTGAATGAGTGGGTGAAGGCATGAGTGAGTGGGTGGATGAGTGGGTGAAGGCATGAGTTTGTGGATGGGTGAGGGAATAGATGGATAAGTAGGTGAGTGAATGAATGGGTAAATGAGAGAATGGGTGAATGAGTGGATGGGTGAGTGAGTGGGTGAATGACAGGGTGAGTGAAGTGAGTGGATGGGTGAGTGGGTGGGTGGGTAAGTGGATGGGTGAGTGGGTGGGTCAATGGTTAAGTGAGTGGATGGGTAAGTGGGTGAGTAAGTAGGTGGGTGAGTGGATGGGTGAGTGATTAGATGGGTGAGTGGATGAGTGAGTGGATGGGTAAATGAGGGGATGCATGAATAGGTGGGTGGGTGAGTGGACGGGTGAGTGGGTGGGTGAATGCATGAGTGAGTGGTTGGGTGAATGCGTGAGTGAGTGGATGGGTGAGCGAGTGGGTGAATGCTGGGATGAGTGGATGGGTGAATGGATGTGTGAGTAAGTGAGTGAATGGGTGAGTTGAGAGGATGGGTGAGTGGGTGAGTGGGTGGGCTAAGGGCTCAGTGGTGGATCCAGGTGGGACTAAGAATCTGAGCCTGTGGTCGTCTCGTCCCTCCGTTCTTCTGTTCCCTCCTCCCACTGTTTTCGTGTGTAGTACTAGGGAGGCAGCTCCTGCAGCCCCATGCCCTCCGTCCTGCCCAACAGGAGCCATGACAGTCCATAATGGCAGAGGCTGGGACCCAACCCTGAAGACAACTCAGACCTTGGTGGTGGGAGGCAGCACCGTGCTGGGTGGGGTGCACCAGGGTGGGCAGCACAGAGCCGCTGGCCAGAGAGGACCTGGGTTGGTACTGAGGAGGGTCTCTTGGGTTGGGGAGGCACTGGCGTGGGTATGAAGAGCTATGAAGTCAGTCATTGAGTGGGACAGGGCTGCTGGGGGTGGTGGGGTCACGATCACAGCTTCTAGCAGAACCAGAACAGCCAGGAGTTGAGCGAAATGGGTGCTGAACCCAGGGCCACTAAGCATCTCCACTGCCTGCTGGGCCAGGCTGAGAACCTGGGCCCTTCCCCTGAGAAGAGCATAGCATGAACTGCTGCAGGGCCAGGGCCAGGTTGTGCAGGGCCCCCAGCAAGGTGAGAGTGGAGAGCCCAGTGAGGGCCAGTGCCTGGGACCTACAGGAGCTGGCCATAGGGAAGGCGGTCACTCGCAGCACACTGCCTGGGCAGGGACGAGCGTGCGGAGGGCTGAGGAATGTGGCTGAGGACCAGCAGATTGGCAAGGTGGGGGGCTGGGGATCTGGAGTCTGGGGCAGTGGGACAGGGCAGAGCCTCCTGTGTGAGCGTACTCCCTGTCTTCTGTGGGCCCTGGGCGGGGCAGGGATGGGGACCTGGCAAGATTTGAACCCAGGTCCCCCAGCTTGAGTGCAGGAGCCTTCCTGCCCCTTGACCCCGACAGGCTTTAGCAGAGGTGCCCTGGGCCTTTTCCCTCCATCTCACTTCACACCTAGCTGGTGAGAACCCTGCCAGCCCTGGGGTTTCTGCCCTTGGCCAGCCATGACTGGAAGGCAGTTTCTGTGCTGTGGGCCGTACTGTTGGCCTTGCAAGCTCCGGGGTCTGTCTGCCTACCTGTCGTGTTGGCCCAGCCCAGATTTTGTGTTTTCCGGAATGAGAACTGTCCTGGAACCTTCTCTCTGGGAAGGTTCGTGCTTGTTCACGTGGGTACATGCTGTGCGCTGAGGCGGATAGTAGGGCGTCCTCCTAGCCGGGTGCGCTGAGGCCCGCCTCCCTGGCAGCGTGCTTCAGAACCCTGTGGGGCTTTCCCGCAGGCCGCTCCTCCGTCTGCTCCCACTGTGCATTGGTTTCTGGCCAACACAGATTTCTGCAAGGTACTTTCCTGCACTTGTGTCTCGGTAGGACACAGGCCACTCCAGGGCCACCACTGGGTACGTGGATGGCAGTGTCACCTGTAGGGAGCCAGGCCTTGGAGTGCCAGGAAGTACTTTGAAGTTGTGCAGGTGTCAGGCCACAGTGGAGGGACTGACCCCCCTGTGTGTGTAGGTGTCTGGCACCATGGCCACAGCAGTGGGAATGACCCACCTCCCACCCCTCCCCCGGTGTGTGAGGTACCAGGGCACTGTGGCTGCGGCGGAGGGACTGACCCTGCTGGTGTGTGCAGGTGCTGGATGCTGTGGCTGCGGTGGTGGGATTGACCCATCCCCCACCCCTGGTGTGTGCAGGTGTCGGGTCCTTTGGCCACTGCTGTGGGACTGACCCCGCTGGTGTGTGCAGGTGTCAGGTCCTTTGGCCGCGGCTGTGGGACTGACCCCGCTGGTGTGTGCAGATGCTGGGTGCCATGGCCACAGTGGTAGGACTGACCCATCCCTCACCCCTGATGTGTGCAGGTGTCAGGACTTTGGCCACGACTGTGGGACTGACCCCTTTGGTGTATGCATTCCCTGCTGGCTTTTATGAGCCTGGGGTTTTGGTTTTGTTTTGAAGGGGAGACAACAGAGCATGTGCTTTGTTTTTAAGGCATGGAATCCTTTGGTGGTCTTCTGATGTCCTCTGCAGGTCTTGGAAAGAGAGTTCTCGGTGTTGGGAAGCCCAAGAGGAAAACAACGCCAAGCCTTTGCTCTCTGGATTTTGGAAACAGTCAGGAACGGATTTGGCCTGAGCCGTGTGTGCACCCGTGGGGAAGAGCATGTGTGTCTAGAGGGTGCTGGGGAGGAGAGGAGACAGGCGCAGCCCTGGGGAGTCAGCTCTTTGGGAGCTGGGAATGTTTTGACTCAGCAGTGGCTTTGGATGGAGACCTCCTCGTTTCCAGATGAGGGACGTGGTGTCTTCTCCTGGCTGGGAGGCAAGGTGGGTCCGCTGGAGATGGCGGAGGGATAGGGCAGAAACAATCCACGGTGGCCCCCACGCCCAGGGAGGAGTTTGCAGAAGGGGCCTGGTCAGAGCTGGAGAGGCCCAGGGATGAAGGCCTGGGGTGCAGCGACCGGGAGTCATTGATGGTGATGGATGTGCCGAGGCTGACAGCCCAGCTGTGGGAGACAAGGAAACGGGTGTTGTGGCCTCCATGGAGAAGTGTCTGTGAGAAAGAGGGGAAGAGTTTCTATGGGTGTTGTTTCAGGCGTGGAGCAAAGACTGAGGTGGTCTTGAGACCTGAAAGCCAGTGGAGTGAGGGGCTGGAGAGAACGGCAGAGTTGAGGGCTGCAGAGGAATGGGGGTCTCTTATCTTGCATAGGAGGAGGTGCTACCCAGTGGCTGAGCCTTGGCCAGGAGCCCCGAAGCGGGCAGCACTGCTGACTTCTGTTAACCCATCGTCCCCAGCGGGTGCAGGTGGAGCAGACAGCAGGACCCGAATGGGACAGCGTTGTTTCCCCAAGGTCTCTTGAGGCAGGCTGGCAACTAGGCCTCTGGGCTGCCTGTTCCTGTCAGTGCTTCCTGCTGGGCCTGTGTCTGCCTGTCCTCTGCAGCAGCGTTCAGGCCACGTATTCAGAGAGGTCGCAACAGAGACCCTGTGGCCCGCACAGCCACGTGTGTTTACTTGTCGTCCCTGGAGAGCAAAGTTTGGTCACCCCGTCGCAGTCGTAGTCCACTCGAGCTAACAGTTCCAGCCACGGTCAGCACTGACCTTTATTTCTGTGGGTATTTTCTGGCTCACCTGTGTGTACCTGTGTGTGTATAATAATGAAGAGCAAGTCACCAGGAAGGCCCCAGAGCTGGAGCCTGCTGTGTGAACGTTGCCTAGACGTGGTGGGCACCTGGCACGTGCCCTTGAGGGAGAGCATGCATTACCCCTCGACCATGCGGGCAGCCTGGTGACCAACTAAGCCAGGGCTGGGCTCAGCACAGGCAGGGGAGCAGGGGCAGGTGGGGGACGGCAAAAGCACGTCCCTTTCTGGTGTGGGGGCATGACCTCCTCACCCACCTGGGACCCATGGAAGTGGGATCTTGGCTGCCCCTGGGCGGGGCCCAGATGCTCTCCCTCCAGAGGTGGCCAGACTGTGTGGGGAGAGTGACTTAGATCACCCATACCAAGAGTGGCTCCATGAGAAGTGGGTGACTTGGTGTCCTGTTACCTGGAGAATGAGGCGCCTCCCGGCAGGCAGCACACCCCACGTCTGTTTGGAGTGGTGCGAAGCTGAATTAGTGCTGAGTGGCTTGGCGTCAGCCCTGTGGTCACCCGCATCCCCTCCCAGACCACAGACATGTGGGACGAGATGGAAACGTGTCCTCCTACCCGTCCGCACACCTACCCCACTCACGTGAGCACGTTCACAGACGGCCCTTTTCTCCTCTGAAACCTGGTAAACATTTTATTTTTCTTTAAGCAGTTCATTTCAAATATATCAAAATTCAAGTTGCAATCGACCACTTTCTGAAATGCATTGGTAGCTGAAATGAAGCACCACCCACCCAGCCCAGTATTTTATGGGCACAATTCCTGATGTCACCTGTGCCACAGCAGGAAAGGCCAGTGGCCCGAGCACCGTGGGGCCCGGTGGCCCTGCCCGCACCTGGACTTCCTGCTGTGGGGCCTGGACAAGACAGGAGTCTGCAGGTGTGTGTCTGTTGCTGGATGGGACATTTCTCAGGTCCCAGAGTGGCCAGGTGGCAAGCCCCACCCCCATGTCAGCACTCCCCGGACGCCGGGCCTGGCCTCTGACCCCTCACGCCCTGCCTCCTGCCCCTCAGGCCTTACTGAAGATGGACTGCCAGGGCCTCGTGGTCAGGCTCATCCAGGACTTCGTGCTGCTGACCACAGCTGTGGAGGTGGCACAGCGCTGGCGGGAGCTGGCTGAGAAGCTGGCGAAGGTGTCCAAGCAGCAGATGGATGCGTACGAGTCTCCCCACCGTGACAGGAACGGGGTGGTGGACAGTGAGGTGAGCAGGCCCCGGTTCCCTGACCCGGAGGGCACAGCAGTGACCGTGGGCATCCTGGTATTCTGTGGCCCAGCCTGGCACACAGTGCCCTGCCCAGTGGGAGCAGCGGGCTGTTCTGGGGACTATGCGGAGTGCTGCCCTCCGCGGCCTGGGCAGAGGCAGCTCTGCCCACTTCCTGTGCAGGCTCCTTTCTCTCACGGTGTCGCAGTGGTTGTGGGAGCTGCACCACGTCCCACCGCTGACCTTTGTTCCCCTTTCCTCTGCTTTGCTCTCTGGCACTCCACCTCCCAGGCCATGTGGAAACCTGCGTACGACTTCCTGCTCACCTGGAGCCACCAGATTGGGGACAGCTACCGGGACGTCATCCAGGAGCTGCACATCGGCCTGGACAGGATGAAGAACCCCATCACCAAGCGCTGGAAACACCTCACGGGGACACTGATCCTGGTGAACTCTCTGGACATCCTGCGAGCGGCTGCCTTCAGCCCCGCTGACCATGATGACCTGGTGATCTGAACAGGGGCCCTGCGTGCCAGCCTCCAAGCAGCCCCAGGGTGCCGAGCAGGAGGAAGGCCACTCCCCCGAGGGTCGGCGTCCAGCCCCACGGCGGGGCGAGGAACGCACCCTGCTCCACATCAGGGGACAGCGAGGGCCTTGCTACTGCAGGCCATTGCCAATCACATAGCTTTCTATTTGTTTAAGTGTAAATTAAATTTGAAATCACTTTTTTTAAAAGACTGGGAGGGGACATGAGAAAGTTGGTATCTAATTTTTTAATGGATTATAAAAGATTAAAAGCTCTTCGTAGGGGCAGGTGCTGTGGAGGTTTTCATGTTGCTTAGCCCCCTTTTTAAATTATGTTGCTGATGTACATAGGTATTTAAAGGCCAGGGGCGCGTCTGCCTCCCAGCCAGACTGCGTTTCCACCCCAGCAGGGCTGCCGTCGGCGCGGCAGCTTCTCTCCTGCACGTGGACAGGCGGACAGGCGGCGGGCTGCGTCCTCAGCCCTGCACGGTCCCACCCTGCCTGCTGAGGTTGCGCTAGGCCCACTCCCCATTATTTTTCTTGCCCTCCTGCCATGGCCTCCGATAGCCAGTGGCTACCACAGAATAGTCTTCTGTGAGCTTTGCTGTGCAGTTAAATCCCACAGCAGCCGGAAGGTGCTGTTGAGGTGATTCTGCCAGTCGATTAGACAGCAGCTGGGAGGTGACGTTCCTGTGGCCCTGCCTGTGTGTGATTAGTCATTCAAAAGAATGGTGCCATTTGAGGGGGAGGCGGTGCTGCAGCTCTTGGCCACTGCATGGAGTCTCCCCTGGGGGCAGGTGGGCTCCGCAGCCTCTGGTGGAAAGAAAGCCTCCTCCAACTGACCCGGGCTGGGAGGCCCCACTGCGGAGGCCGAGGTCAGCCTCCCAAGCGGAGCTGTGCACAGGAGTGCAGAGGTGCCCCCTGTCATTTGCCAAACACTGCATTACATTTTTGTCAACATTTAGCCTTCTCCCTTCCCAGTGCACCGACATTGCCTCTGGGAAAAAGCAGTTTGGCTGCAAGGTTAAGACCATCTGAGCAGGCTGAACGCTTTCCCACGTGAGGTCAGGGGCCTGGTGCAGGGTGGAGTCCCGCCCTCACCTGGTCACTGCAGCCTCTTGGGAGCAACGAGAGACAGGCTGATACCGCAGGTCCATGGAGTGAGGACCCCTGTAAGGGGCTGGACACACACCGAGCCTGCTGAGGGCATCCAGCCTTCGGGATGCCGAGCCTCGTGCTTGCTTGAAACACGTTAATTACTTAGTCAATCGGTGTGCGACCCCTGTCCAGCTAGAGTGTTCATGTAGCCACTGACTGAGGCCCTGAAGACCAGCTGACAAATGCCAACACCGTGCATTCTGTGCTGCGAGGCTCAAGTCACACAATCCCCTCTGTCACCGAGAGACCTGAATGACCTTTCTCTGCTCCTGGCCTTCATTTTGCCCAGAGATCACCTCTCCCACTCTCCCCAAAGAAGAAACAAAACCAGTTGCACCTTAAACCATGGATATTTTTCCTCAGGGGCTTTAAATAGTTTCCTATGCAACATGTCTTGTAGCACAAATTAAATTCTACAAAAGTTGCAGTAAATTTTATTTGGATATTTTAACCTGTGAAGTGTGTGTGTGTGTTTTCTGTACTCAACTTTAAATAAACAAAAGTAAAACCTAGTGAAGTATCTGTGCACAGACCGATGGCTCCCTCACCCACCGGCGTCAGAGTGACAGCGGGTATGGAAGTGTCTATTTCCCACCGTTAGTTGTATGGCTCTTGAAAGAGGTCATTGTGCCACGCTAACCGAGAGGGAATCAGTGTCTCCAGAGCGGGATGGGGTAAGAGTCCCTCTTCGTTCTTGGCACTGTGTTCCTGGAAGTGCCAGCCCCGCCCTCGAGTAACTACCCTGTGGGACTGTTCCCAAGACGCCAGGCATCAGCCTGGAGGTGCAGTAACAGCGAGCATGGAGCCCCTGCCCCAGGAATGCTGCACCGCTGGGGAGATGGGGTTGCAGGATCCGCCCTGGAGACCAGCCCCAGCGGGAGGGAAGCCTGCAGGGTCCAGAGGCTGGGCGGGCAGCAGCTGGACCAAGACAGACCAGACCGGAACTCATCTGGGCACGGATACAGGATGCCTGGGCCTCCTCAAAGGTGCAGAAGCCGCTTGTGAGCTCAACGCTCTTCCCTCTGTGCACATGTTAATTCCAGTGTCCCCCAAGGCCCACGTGGTAAAGGCCACACAGGGTCCCCACAGTGGCAGTATTGGGGGGTGGAGAAACCTTCTGGAGTAGGGCCTAAGGAGAAGAAGAGAGGTCACTGGGGGCACGCCCTTGAATGGGATGCGGGGCACTGGTCTTGCCCTCTTTTTAGCACCTGGCCACAAAGTGAATGGGTCTAGTTCGTGTGCTGCCCAGAAGCAGCAGGGCCAATCAACCATGGGCTAAAAACTCCAAAAAACTGGGGCAAAATAAACCTTTTCCCTTTGTAAGTTGATCATCTCAGGTTTTTTATTACAGTCACAGGAAGCTGATTGTCACCAGATCTACCAGCTGCCCAACTGGTCCTCGCATCCACTGTGCAGGTAGCTAATATGGAAAGGGCTTTCAGGGCCAACCTAATCAAGTGGCTTGGAGCACCAGGAATGCATTTGCTCATAGCTCTGGAAGCCAAAAGTCCAAAACCAGGATGTCACAAGGCCTCCTGTGTCTGTGTCCAGATCCTTCTCTTCCTGTAAGGACACCAACCGGGAGTTGGGGCCCACCCTGATCCAGCGTGGCCTTGTCTTCACTTGACTGCATCTGCGCAAACCTGGTTTCTAAATATGGGCACAGGTGCAGGATGGGATTAGGGCCTCACCGTGTCTGGGACACAGTTCAGCCCACCACGCCGCCTCCCTCCTGGCCCTAGAAACCGTTAAAATCTGCAATCTAATGGTGTTGGTCTTGGTGCTGACAGTCTTAAATAAAGGGATGGAATTTGTAAGGGTTCCTTAGTGCCGAATATTCAGGGGGAGAGATTTGGTTGAAAAATATTGCTTTCTGGTTTCTGGAAGAAAAATTGTCCCTGATAGATTCTTGCCTTGATCCCCTGACCGTCATCCTGTCACATCAAATGAAGCATGTGCCAAGCCATTTATTTTGCAGTCTTCCAGCACCTGCTGAACGTTGTCACCTGGCAGCAGCAACCAGATGCAGGCCTGTACCTGGGACCACTCCACTCCAGTGGCCGCCAGGTCCTGGCAGTTATTCCTAATGCTGTCACCAGCCTCCAGACCTCTTCTGGGTTTCTTTGCCCTTCCTGGCTTTTTGTTTATTGTCCAAACTGGTCCAACACCCGCTTCCTGTTCCAGTCTGTGACCTCTCTCCACCTGGCAGCGTCACCCTGAGCCCTTGGACGGCAGCTGATCTGAATTCCAGGAGCCGGGTGCAGTGCATGTGGCATGAGGGAATCGGTCCTAACTGCACTAGAAATGACCTCCGAGATGTGAGACGGCTTGGAGCGATAGAGCGGGCTTCACGCTGTTCACCACCCATGTGAAAAGTAAGCGAAGATGTCCACCAAACGAATCAAAGCCCATTTAGCTTTTTAAAAGGTCAGGAGGGCCATTGCGGGGATGTTTCCTCATGGTTCATTTTCTGGCCCAAGGGAACGTTTTCAGTTTAGTTCATGATTTGTGATGCATCTAAATTTGGTTTTATGTGAAGTAGATTGAAGTGAAGCTTCCTAACTGTGCTGTGGACTCCTTTTACAACCTGATGGAGGCTGTCAGACTCAGAGACGGAAATGCATGAAATGAGAACAGGGCAGAGCCATCCTGGGCCATAGTCAGAGAACATCCAGAGGTGGGTCTCGCTCCACCAGCAGCTCCGGGAGGAGAGAAGTCCAGGGATGCGGTGGTGTCTGAGAACTGAGTGTCTGCCATGTCAGGTTCCCCGCCGGCAGCATTCTCGAAGGACGCTAATGTTCAGTTAGAGGTCGCTGAGAAAGCGGTTGCAATGTTTTGCTGCCTCTTGCTTCTGTTAAGAAAGCCGTCCTCCCAGGCGCAAGCTGCCCAGGTTTGCTGCTAGTAGCATTTTCTGCTCCTCACTAGCAAGAGTGGAGTTTTTAAGGTTTGCTTCTCTGATTCAATTTTCTTCCTAACAAGAACCAGAAGAAATTCACTGCCTCTGGATGGCTTTCTAAGTATCTTGTCACTTTTATTAATTTTTCATTTCAATTTGCTTACTTTCTTTAAAAATACCCATATGGTTCATGTTGTATGGTGGTGGTCACAGAGCTGTGGGCACAGGGCCGGGGAGAGCCTGCAGCAGGAGGACTGGGCACACCATGGTGGTGGACGCAGGGCCGGGGAGAGCCTGCAGGAGGAGGACTGGGCACACCATGGTGGTGGACGCAGGGCCGGGGAGGGAGCCTGCAGGAGGAGGACTGGGCACACCATGGTGGTGGACGCAGGGCCGGGGAGAGCCTGCAGGAGGAGGACTGGGCACACCATCATTGTGGGCACAGGGTAGCAGATGCTCAGAAAGGGCGGGAGAGCAGCTTGTTACTGAGTGTTCACTCAGCGTTTTCTGTTTGTCAGGCTCTGTTCTAGGCCCAGGAGCATAGTCGCTTTCCCCTCGGGGCTCACATGCATAGGTGTGAGTGCCATGGGGCAAGTGGTGGTTTCCCAGGGTGCAGGAAGCAGGTGACCTTGGAGGACCTCTGATGAGGTGACTTTGAGGACTTGTGAGCATGGTTGGCCCTCCACGTCCTCAGGCCCCAAGTCCAGGGGTTCAACCAACCACATAATGGACATGTTTGAAAGGACTGGGGATGTGGTCAGTGCTGGAGTGCTTGAATGGCATGCATGAGGCCATGGGTTCAAGCCCCTGCATTGCAAAATAAGTGCTTGGGCCAGCAGCTGTGCCATTCTGAACGCGCAGTTCACTTCCTATTGCTGTTTTCTGACAGTACCGTCTACCAATACTCACATAGCGTCCAGATCGTATTGCGAGTGATCTCGCGATGATGCCAGAGTCCCTGGAGATGTGCCTCGGTCACATGCAACTACACGCCAGTTTGTAGATGGGACTTGAGCATCCTCGGATGTTGGAATCTCACCCCTCACATGTTCTCTACAGAGTCCTGTCTCAAAGGATGTCTGAAAATCCTGCAGTACTTGAACGTTACTCACTTTTACTGATAAGTCCAGCTTCATGGAAATTGGAAAGTTCTAGAATGAAGGAACCCCGCATGCCTGAATGTGTAGGGTTCATGGGGGTGGGGGTGGGTGCTGCAGCATTTCATGCCAAGAATGCGTTTGTACTATGTGCTGAAGGCCAGGGGTCCTAGAACCAACCCCCAGAGGGCGGCTGTAGTTCAGGGACGGTGGAGTTTGGGTGCCTGAAGAGAGCAATGCTTGTGTCCGAGCTTCGTGGCTGAAGTGAAGGTATCCAGCAGTGTTAGGTGGTAAGGGTCGCGGTGATGGGGAGTAAGGGCCTCAAAGGAGGCTCCGCACAGCGCTGGTGGGCTTGCCCTTCACCATGGGAGCGCAGTGTTCGCCCCTCTGGGGACAGAGCAGCAAGGTGCATGTTGGGAGCAGAGCACAGCCCTCCCAGATCCGGAACCTTCCACTGCCTTGACCTTGGGCCTCCCAGCTTCTGGGACTGTGAGAAAGTTCTGTTCTTTCTAAATGTCCCTGTCTTGGGGCTGGAGCGGTGGCTCAGCAGTTACTGCACTTGCCTGGCATGCACGAGGACATAGGTTCAAACCCCAGCAAAAAAGTGTGGAGCAATGAGGGCCATGTGAAAAGCTAAAAAGAATGGATTCTTCCTCTCTCTCAGTGTCCCTCTCTCTCTTTAAATAAATAATTTAATTCAATTTAATTTAATAAATAAAATCCCTGTCCTAAGCATTTTGCCACGGGAACACAAACACACTAAGACGAGTGGGAAGCTGGGCCAGTGCTGGGAGCCTCCAGTGCCAGACTCGGGCTCCTAGAGTCCGCTCCGGGGGAGGGAGGCCTTGGGTGCTCAGAAGAGGGCCTGGGTTGGCCTGAAGAGGCTCAGGAATGGGCAGAGAAGGGAAGACAAGATGAGACTGGATTGGGGCAGAGTGGCCAGTCGGGCAGGTGGCTGGTGGCCTCTGCCTGGCCAGGTCTCAGGACTGGAGACTCAGCGAATGACTTCACGGCCAGTGGGGGGAAGAACGTCAGCGGCTGTCGGAAGCAAGCAGAGCTAAGTGAGGTGTGGGTGTGGAAGAGGGCGGAGGGGCAGACAGGCTGGGATCAGGGCGGAGACTTCAGACCTGAGTGACAAGGCCACAAGGAGCCGGGGTGCTATGGAAGTGTACGGCACCGCAGGCAGCTCCCACCCACTTACCAGGTTGCCCATCAGACTTCTGCACCAACCTCCTGCACTAGAACAGCCCAGCTACGCTCCTCGCCCCTGCAGTCCACCCCAGCCTGTCCCCAGCCCAGCCCTCCATGGCCACTGGAGCAGTCCTGAAATGCAAGACTCCCTCGCCACAGAACTTCCCATCAGGTGAGAGGATGCCCCGGTGCCCACCTGCAGGCTGTCTTCTGCCGGAAGCAGCTCCACGCTGAGGCCATCCCTAGGCAGATCTGATCCTGACCTGAGACGAAGCCCGTCATTCCCTTTGGAGCTGACTGCTTCAAGACAGCTGTGAGAGGCAGGGAAGATGCACTGGGGCCCCTCCTAGCCACAGCCCCCTGCCGCGAGGGGGCCTTCCTCTCTGCATCTTGCTCATCTGGAGCCCTCTAAGCACAAGCACGTAGCTTCTCTTGCAGCTGACTGTGTGACCCACTCCACCTGGGGGACCTCCGCAGCCTACGGGAGGAGAGGGAGTTGGCAGAAGCATCCAGCCTGCGGGCCGCAGTGGTCACGTGCAAGCTCCTGGCCCAGCCACAGCATCAGTGAGACACCCTGACACCATGTGGCAGAGGTGGTCTGTCCTGGGCCACAGAATTCCTCATCAGGGCAATGCTGTACTTCCTGGGGGCACATTGCTGGGTGAGAGCTTCAGCCCCCAGCCCTTTGGCCAATTACCCAATTAGCCTTTCCTGAAGCCTTCTTGTGGCGTTGCCAACTGCTGCTACGTGCAGATCAGCACCCCGGCTTTAAGCTTGACCTTGCAGGCCTCCGCAGAGCAAGCTCTGAAAGCCGGGCTCCTCTGGGGGTCTTCTCCCCCCCTGGGCTACAGTCCCATCCTTCGACTTCCCACACCCGCTGCCCCGACCGCAACAGAACCTGGGTCTGTACTGCAGCAGTGTGCTGGCTTATGTGCCCAGGCAAGGGGGACCTGGCTATGTGGGTTCAAACCCTCTCAGTAGGTTCCTGGATAGAGGACTGAGCGGCTCTTGCGGGGAAACTGAGGCCAGGTATCAGTACCCGGATGGCTTTTTGTGTTCCTGGTGCCACTCTTTATTTTCTTCAGCAAATACAAGTCTTGTAGGGAAGAATAGGAAGTTTTCTAGAAAGTTCTGTGTCTATTGGTTTCAGCTTCCCACCATAACATTACATGTTTAGCTCAGCTGGAACTCACACTTTAGAATGACGGGTTCTTGCTTTATTTTTCACACACCCACACATTTTTCTGCACTCTAAGTACAAATTCAGCTCGTACCCAAGGTGTAGATCACCCCACTTAGGTGCGAGCAGCAGCCATGGGTGCACTGGAGCCCACAGCCTCGGGTGTGCTCTTGGGTGTCCAGATCCTCCTGGACAGTTGCCCTGATACCTGAGTCCCACAAGGCTGGGGTAGTGGTTGCCTGGCAACTGCAGGCCTTCCATCTAGGAGAGGAAAGACCTCGAGAGTAGACTCACGTTCATTTTTTGACTCTGAGCTTGGTTGGAACCAATAAGCACAGAAGGAGGAATTTACAGCCAGACCCACACTGAGAAGTCAGCAGAGCGACTCGGGATGCTGACACAGCCCTGCAGAGCTGTGCACATGGATGTGGAGGCTGCTGTGCAGGGGGACTCAGTGCAGCCAGTGAATCCCTGAGAATAAAATTATGCATTGAAAAGCTCTCGGGAAAATCAGATTACGGTTCTCCTAGGCGTTTGCACACCACCTTTGTGCACTCCTAATTATCACATTTTCCACGTGATGGATGAGCTAGGAAATTAAAGGCAGGACCTGTGATGAATGTGGTGAGAGGCTCTGCACTTGACCTAGTTAAGGACAATGCACCCAGACCAGAGCTGGCTATCATCTTTCCAATATTCGGTTTGCACATGATACACAGAGGTGCACTGGCAGCTGATGACCCTGTGCTGGGCCCAGGATATCTCCGGCTGTCAGAATCAAGAGTGACTGTATTTCTTGCTCAGAGATCCATACCCAGTCACCATGGCTCCATTTTCTGTTTGTGAAACTCTGCTCTGTCTTGTACCCACATTGCCCTCCAAACAAGAGTTAGTGTTGTTATTGACGTACTATTTTCCAAATGTCTTCAACACGCAATAGTTTTCCTTGTCTTCTTCAAATTTTTATAATGCTCTCTCTTACTTGGGTGTTTTGCAGATCGGTCAGATCTGAACAGAGCTCCGGCTGAAATGTAAGTATTATCTTGGATTCCCATATAATTTCTTCTCTCGCACTTCTGGGAGAAGCTGCCCTGGACACCAGCCTGGTAATCTGAAGACCACATGGGCTTGCCCGTGTCCCTGATCACCCGAGTAAGGCCCAGGAGGAACACCCACCACCATGCAGCCCAGGGAGCTGCATGCTGGCAGCTGCAGTCTAGCCAGCTTCCTAGGAGCCCCAGCGAGTGGGGGCAAGCTCAGCTTTTAATGTCATGGCAAGACACCCCTTCTGCACAGGGTGCTGTGAGCTCTGGCTCCAGCTCCTCCAGCTGCAGAGGTGTCTCTTCATCCCGGCTTCCTTCCCACCTGCTGGGTTAGCAACTTTAACTAAAACCCGGGCCATGGTTTTCAGGGACTTGTGGGCTGCCCCATGAGAGGGCCTCCAGCCCCTGGCAACAGCCCCGCCTCCTGCCCCTCAGACTCCTGGCCAGCTAGAGCTCCCAGCAGGTGTCCAGGGGGGAGGTTTGCTGCCCTCCCAGGGTGTGAATCTGGAGACTGATGTCCACAGCTGCCGGTGGATGAGGCCGCTGTGGGCAGAGGCACGATTCCCAGTCTGGCTTAGGCTAGTCCTCCCTGCACACCTGCGCAGGCTCAGAGCCTCTGGGAGCTCCCTGGAGGTGTGTGTATCCTGCCTGTGCCTCTGCTCTGTGAGTCAAGGGGGGCCTGGATTCTTGCCTGGGGCAACAGCGCTACTGAAGAGACAAAGCCCCCACCCAAGCTTTATTCCTAGATGCGGAGACTAAAAATACTCTCAGACGCTTTCTATGCACTTAAGTGCTAACAGAGTTCTGGCACTTCAGAGATTTTAACTCATTCGATCCTGGCAGTGTGGTATAAAGTAGGCACAATTTCTATCCACATTTTACAGATCAGGAAGGGAGGCACAGAGAGGCTGAGTAACTTTCCCAAGCTCACAAGGCTGCAAGTAGGAGCTGAGATCCACACTGGGGCAGCCTGGCTCCTAGGTCCTTGCTGTGCCCCTTCCCTTTACCCAGGCTATGTTTTCTGTGAGTCAGAAAACCCCAGCATGAGAAGGAAACGGTGACTTGCATGACTCAAAATGGTAAATGTAAAATAAAATCGTCATATGGAACTCTGGATATTTTACATGAAGGTAGAGAAGGGTTTGCCGAAGGTCTGTGGTTTCAATTTCCTTTTGTGGAGCAGGGGCAGTAGGTTCGCATTTTCTCCGCACTCTCCAGGGTCTGGCACAGAGACAGCCGAGTTCTAGCAAGAAACAGTGTTTTCTAAATCTGCTGTGACATAAATGCCCATTAATAACAGGGATTAAATAAACGGCCACACAGTCACATGACAGAAGAGTGCTTTGCCATTAAGAAAAAGGTGGATCTACGATTGCCATGGGCACAATCTCCAAGACAGTAAGGGAAGACGGTAGCGGGGACTATAAAACCTGTCATTTGTATTATTAAAGATGGTTGGGTCGCACAAAACAATTGTGGAATGTCACCTGAGAAGCTCGGTCCCATCGCTTGGAGATCGGCCTTTCAGGGAGCCCAGTTTCCTGTGTGTGCTCTTTTGTGTTGTTTAGTGTTTTACTCTGAGCCAATATTACTTTCATAATTCCATATTTTTTTTGCTAGAGATCGTAATTTATGAAATGAGAGCAATTTGGAATGGGCTGTAAGTCCCCAAGGAACAGAAGGAATACCCCAATTTACAAAATTAAAAATCAAACAAGTGCCTAATTTACATGCTGTTAATCAACGAAGTGGGCATATGTAGTCAGGTAATCAAAACGGATTGTGTATGTCTAGAGAAAGCCTTTTTCCTAGCCAGGACCCACGGGCGGGTTCTAGGGGATAGGAAACCCTCAGAATGCGGGAATATGTTATTTGGATCTGTTCGTCTTCTGAGGAGGATAGCCAAGGCTTTTAGCCCATCTAACACAAGTTCACGATGCACAAACGCTTAAGCTCTAGCCTCAGGTTTAGGAAAAAGATGTCAATAGAAAAGACAGAGCATGCCCAGCTGCAGCCAGTTCTAGGGAGGAGCCGGCAGTAGGAAGCCCAGCTAGTCAGGTGTGAGGCCACCGGTTCCCGGGCAGATGTGGCTGCCATGCTGTGCAGTCCACAGATACACAGGTCTTATCTGTGACACATCCATTGCTCCAGTCTGCAAGACTGCATCAGCCAGATGCTACAGGGACCTCAGCAAGAGCAGCTGTCACAGAGGGGTTTACTCTGCTCACCTAGCGGCACAGCCCAGGTGGGGGAGAGGTCGGAGCTAGGGAAGCAGCTTCCTCTCCCCCCAGGGTCTGGCTTTGCTCCACAGTTGAGGGGGCTGCAGTAGCCCTGGGCACTGGGTCTATTTTCCAGGCAGGAGGAAGGGCAAAGTTCATGGGACCTGCCAGCTGGGGCTCTCTTTTTGCAAGGGGAGCAGGAATTCCTCAACAGCGCTCTGCAGGATTCATTGCTGTGGCACGTGGCCAGCCCCTGGTTATGGAGAGCCTCGGATGTAGAGTGGGGACATTGGTTAGTTGGCTGAGATGCTACCATAAGCCCCTAGGGGCTCCTTTATTTTTTTTATTATTATTATTTTTTTTTTAAGAGAGAGGGACAGTGAGAGAGACAGAGAGAGAAACAACTTTACTTAGTTTTTCACATGGCCTTAATTGCTCCAACACTTAGTTGTGTACGTGGTGCTGGGGTTTGAACCCAGGTCCTCGTGCTTGCCAGGCAAGCGCTGAAACCGCTGAGCCACCGCTCCAGCCCGCTAGGGGCTCCTTTAGCACAGGAGGACGGGAGTCCGCAGAGCTTGTGGGCCCCCAGTCGATCCTGCCCCTGTCCACAGAAGAGTGTGTGTGAGTCCGCCTTCCTCCTGAGCTGGCCAGCGTGGAGTAGAAGAGCAATTGGGCCTAAAAACCAGCCTCGTACCTGCATTGTGGAAGTGCAGCCGGAGCACCAACCCCTGGCTGCCCAAGAAGCCAGTGGAGTCAAGAATGAGTATCATCACTTGAGCTTGAGCTCTTCAGGTCTCTAATGACAGTGCAGGACAGCCGGGACTTCGCACAGGATTCCCAATGAAAGCAAAATGCACTCTAATAAACCTGAGATGTAAGAAAAGAAGAAATAAAATAACCAGGCATGCCTGATGTCAGCAAAGAAGTCCCCAGCCCAGCCTGAGGCAGACCTCTGCTCTCCGCCCTCGCTGTGGAGAAAGGTGCATTTTCCCAGCTGAGGACCCGGGGTCTGGTGGTGTGGCAGGAAAGGAGCATGTCACCAGCGAGGCCACTGTATGGAAGCAGGGGAAGGCAGAGGTCAGGGAGAGGCTGAGTCTTCTCCTTCTCCTTTTCCTTCTCCATCTTCTTTTTCTTCCTCTTCCTCTTCCTCTTCTTCTTCTTCTTCTTCTTTTAAAGAGAGGGAGGAAAAGACAGAGAGAAAGAAAATCAACTTTATTTTTTCATCTGTGTTTTGTTTTTCTGACACTTGGTTGTGTATGTGGTGCTGGGGTTTGAATCCAGGCAGGCCAGGCAAGCATTATAACCACTGACCACCGCTCCTGTCCCAAGAGAGTGAGTCTTGAACCAAGCAGCCCAACAGGTGCCCAAGGTACAAAGAGTGCCAGAATCAGAGCAGCAGGCCCCATCTGCGTAGCACTGGAGTCTGATGAGGTGAAATTGAGTTCTTACTCCTGCATGCCCTTTGGAATTCTAAGGAAAGGTGTCTCCCTCTATGACCACAGCTGGTCTCCTGGGACCACCCGCTCCTGCGTGCAGCCATGCAAACAGCCCAGCTGCAGACACTGAGTCCCTGTGATCTGCAGGCCCAGCCGCCTCCCTTCTGAGGAAGCTTTGGGGGATATCTTGCTGAGATAGTTTCACAGTGTGATGCTTCTCCAGAGGCCAAGAACTCACGAATCCATAGCAATGTTCCAACGAAAACGATTTGAATATACAGGCAAAAGCTTGCCTTGCTTGAATCCTGTGATCGCTACATGAACTACCAAGGTTTAATTTGAAAACCTTGTATTGGAAAGAGGTGCTCCTGGAAAGGACAGTCTCTCAGTTTCCCTCTTACCACGACAGAATGAGGTCCCCAACAGGGTGGCAATTGTCTAGACCAGAGCTTCATGAATGAAGAAAGAAGGTATTGAACGCATCCTTCAGAAATACCCACAGTCCAAGAAAAAAGTGTAAACTTCCTGTAGTTTCCAAGAAGCAAGAGTTCCAAATACACAAATGCTTACTCGGCCTTTTGTGAAAAACCATTCAAGAATAGCCTTGGATCACAGCTTCTCTTTTGTGGCTGCACAGATGGTATTTTTTACATCATCCAAAGTACCTTTGATTTATGATTTCTATGTAGCCAAAGAAAAAACTGTGAGGGATTTCAAAAGCTGTAATTCTGGGAATTCTCAGTCCTTTCTTCAAAATTCTGAGGATAAATCGAAACCCAGGTTTCCTTAACATACATAGCCTTTGCTATCACAGCTCCAAAATTTCTTAAAAGTAGTATATCTCATGTATTCTGATTCTTTAGAACATGTTGAATCATCCCATGACCAGCTTGTGAATCTTTAAACAGTCCCCATGGGAGCTGCATCAAAAATTAAAAAGATATCCATTAAAAATGCAGGGAGCCCTAAGTGCCGTCGTCGAAGCTGAAGTCTGTCTCCAGCTTTTGCTGCTGTCTGCTGGGCCCCAGTCACTCCAGCATGTTGTCGGAATGGACTCAGGACCCAAGACCGTCCACCAGCCTGGGTCCCAGCAAGGGCCTTGAGAGGACAAGATGAAGGGGAGGGTTGCCTTTGAGAGCCTCCCTCGGAGCTGCTCTCTGACCCCCTACCCAGAGGCAAAGGTGGGGGTCCCTCCTAGGAAGTGGCCTTCTGGGCGACTCCTCCAGCACTTCCTGGACGAGCCCTCCTGGTCTCTGCTGTGGTCAGCTGCACTCGGGAAGCCCCCATAGGCTCCTGGCCCTTTCCTCCCGAGACCTTACCTCCGGGTTTCACCACCTCTCATAAACTTTCCGTGCTGCTGGCTCTCTAGAGGTGGGGCTCAGTCTGGCTCTGCTCACTGCCCCATCCCTGGTGGCCAGCACAGGGATCGGTGGGAGAGAAGGCGAGGGAGGGAGACTCATGTGGCTGGCGCATCCAGGTTCTCACACGGTTGGACCGCGCTTGGAGCTCGCCTTCCTTAATGTCTCTTTTAAGCAGCATGTGCTTAGAGTTGCTTGAAGGAGCAAAGCTGCTGCTGCGTTTTATAAAACCCTCTCATAGCCCAGGCCGCCGTGCATGGTGGACTCTTGGAAATGGCTGCAGGCATTCGGTTCTGTTGTCAGCACCCGCAGCCGTATAGCCCACCTCAGTCAGAGTAAAAGGCTGGCTCAGTCCCTGCTCTTTTTAGTCTCCCAGGAAAACTCATGGCCTCTAACGGCATCTTCTTCCTGAGCTATGTATACATGTCCAGAGTTAAACGGTGAGGAGTGAACTCACAAAAGAAGTCGCTGATTCTCCCAGAGGCCCCTGGAAGTCAGCAAGCAGGGGCGCAGCTTCTTCCAACCTGGAAGACGGACGCAGCCCCAGCTGCCCCAGTGTTGCTGCCCCAAGGCCCTGAGGGAGCAGGCAGGTCCAGAAGCTTCCTATAGGGGGATGCCTGGGGACATGACTGTCCTCACTTGCCTCGGTGTCCCCTACCTGTGAACAGGCTCATTTCCTTCGAATCAGTACTCTTCGTAAGGGGTTGAGGATTTAGTTCAGTGGCAGAGCACTTACCTAGCATGCACAAGGCCCCGAGTTCAGTCCTCAGCCCTGAAAAAAAATACTCTTCGTAAAAGTGGCTTTTTTGGCAACACCTCTCCAACCAAGCAGTGATTCAAAATCCAAAGCTCTGCATGTCCTGGGGACGATGTGTGTGGCCCAGCCTACACGTCGCCTCCTGCCCTTGCTGTTGGCTGCTGCAAGGGTGCCCCATCCTTTGGCAGCCCATGGTTCATCCCAAGGGCCGCGTTGCCTCCAGGTGAGCTTGGCCCTTTCCTACGTGGGTTTATTGCTGCTTTCTTTCTTCTATTTTCCCACTTTTCCTTCCTGCAGGCCTAAGAAGCAGCGCAGTGTACCGCGTAACTGTGGTCTCTTCCTGAGGCAGCCCTCTTGCTGGCTGAGAAGCACTACTGGCATTGTTGGCAGGATCTGTTCCTTCTTTGGTTCACAGAGTGGAAGCTTCTAAACTGGCAAAATGTTATCCGCCACACCCTGCCCCAAGAAATGGTGAAGTTGGACTCTTGCTTCCAGGCTCCAGTAAGGTCCAGACCCAAACTTTCCCACCTGCCAGAAACAAGTTAGGAGCCCTGTGACACAGCTTTGAGACCACGGGGCGGTCAGTGAAGGCTTGGAGAGGAGACAGAGGGGCGAGAAGCATTGTCCCAGCTTCCACCTGGAGGCACAGCACACAGAGAGGGGGTCAACTGACCACAGAGAGCCCCGGGTAAGGACCAGAGGCTGGGGTTCCAGGAGCTGAGGGAACTGAAAGTTAGTTATGGATCAGAATTGTCCAAGTGTGATGAGTGAAAAGGAAAAATTATCCCTCATGAGGTGTCCTTGAAGCCAGGCTTGGCAGTGATACTGGTGATGTGGGTGTCAGGTTCGTGTCCTCTCAGAGTTGAAGAATGAAACCGAGGGACACCGAGGCAAGCATAGTAGACAAATTTTATTATAGAAAGTAGAGCACAGGGAAAAGAGCAGACTTCCCCAGAGCGGGGGAAGGGGACGAGCCGATGAGGCAGTGAGGTTTGCCCTTTTTATATGACATCCTCTCCTCCATTGGTCACTGCTTCCCTTCCCCTGTACCTAGGACACAGGGGCTGGGAATTCTGATCCAGTTTTTGATCCACGCCTTAGGCGCCAATAGAAAGAATGTGGCTCCTTCCTTAGCAGCAGAGAGTGTCTGCACCTGGCCCTGTTTTGTCAGACCCTTATTAGCATTGGGGATACCAAAGGAAAGAGAAAAACCGAACATTCTGACTACTCTGACTACCAAACTTTTTCTATCTCAGCCACGCCCCTGTAATCCTGCCTCCTCGGGAGACTGAGGCAGGAGGATTACAAGTTTGAGGCCAGCCTAGGCAACTTAGCAAGACCTGTCTCAAAATTAAATTTAAAGAGGGCTGGGGGTGTCACTCAGTGTAGAGCACTTGCCTAGAACTTGCAAGGCCCTGGGTTCAATTCCAAGAACTGGAAAAAAAAAGGTGTCCTTGAATTTCTTCAAGACTGAGGTCACATTGTGCTGTGCAGCTCAAGATCAGCCTGCCAAGGTCAGGCAAAGAACTGGGGATCTATCTGTCAGCTGGATGATTTCTGGTGCTCACATGTTTGCAGCCTGTCCAGCACTGAGGACACCAGGCATTCAGAAAGGAACTCGGGAAGGTCAAGCCTGAGTCACAAGAAAGTCTATGCCAACAGCAAAGGCTGCTCTCCCTGCACCCTACACGGCTGAAACAAGCCCCAGCAAGATCGGTCTGATTCAAAAATACTTCAACTGCCTGCCACAAATAGCTGAATCACCTGCTAAAGACGGAATCCAGACACTCAGCCTGCGATGATACTGTGACCAGATCCAGTCATGCTAGCTAGACACGCGAGGATGTGAGAAGGAGCCCTAATCCGGGCAGGTCGTCACAGAGACATCCAGAAATTAGACATGGAGAGGCAGAAACCGTGCATTCAGCACAGAAGGGTTTAAATGGTTAATACAACAAGCCTATGGCGATGGTTGTGTCCCCTCAGATTAAGGTATTAAACCCTAACCACCAATGTGAAGGAATTGGAAGGTGGTGGCCACGGTGAGGTGACTGGCCTGAGGGCAAAGCCCTCAAACATGGGATTGGTTGGGAGGAGGCCAGAGAAGGCCCCTGCCCCTCGGCCAGAGAGGCTACTGCAAGGACACAGCTGTCTGCGAGCCAGCGTGCAGGCCCACACCAGGCTCCTTGACCTTGTACCGCCCAGCTTCCAGGGATGCCTGAAGTAAATGTCCACTCTTTGAAGGCACCGGTGTGTTTGTTATAGCAGCTGAAGATCTAAGAGCGTGCTTAAGAACAAAAACATGAGGAAAAGAGGAAAAGAATAGAAGGTAGAACTGAAGAGAAGTGTTAGAACTGGAAACTCAGTGTCTGGATTTAAAAATTCACAGCATGGGTAGGTAAGCAGGTTAGACCTTAGGAAAGAAAAGGTTAGTGAACCTACAGACACAGCAATAGTAACTTCCCCACTGAGACCAGGCAGAAGAAAGACGGGGGCCAGGGGGAAAGAGGGACAGCTTTAGTGACCTACAGAATAATACCAAGTCGTCTAATGCACAGAGTCCTAGCAAAGGGTAGGGGAGGTGGGGCAGGGAAGTATTTCAGGAATTAATGGCTGAAATATTCTCAGATTTGCTGAAACTTTCAGATTCAAGAAACTCAGTGAGTCTCAACCACAATAAACATAATGAAAACCACACCAAGGTCCGTTGCCCACGCCTGCATCTACATCTCTAGCTGTGTCGATATGTACAAAGTTTCCAAACACTTGTGACAAAGAGAAACTCTTAAAAACTCAGAGAAATTAGTTACAGTGGAACAAAAATAAGAATGCTACCAACCAAATAAAAGTAATTTCAAGAATATAAGATTGCCTTAACGTTTAGAAATCTATCAATACAATTCACCAGATTTATAGAATAAGAAATAATTTCAATATATCCAAATGCGTTTGATAAATTTAATGCTCATTCATGATAAAACCTCTCAGAAAAGTAGAAATAGCAGGGATGTTCCTCAAGTCAATAAAAAAATATCTGTGAGAGCTGACAACTAACATTATACTTAGTAATAAAAGACTGAACTGTTTCCTTCCCCTGAAATTGAGAATGAGGCAAGGATACATGCTTCTACCTCTTATATTTAACATCAAACTGGAAATTCTAGCCATTGCAATAAGGCAAGAAAAAGAAACAAAGTGTATAAAAGTCAGAAAGAAAAAAATAAACTGCTTCTATTTGCAGATGATATAGTTCTTCACATGAAAAATCCCAGGGAACCTATAAATCAATTTTTAGAATAATAAATGAGTTTATCAAGATCACAAGATATTAATTTATTTTTCAAAAAATACTATTATATATAACAGTAAACAATTAAAAATTTTTAAAATAATCCTATTTACAATATCACAAAAATATAAAATATTCAGGGATAAATAATAAAAGAGGTTTTTATTGAAAAATCTGTTCCTAGGTATTTACACAGAAGAATAAAAATGTACCTCTACACAAAGACTACAAAGAACATAGGAATACATCCTAATCATTTCTATAGCATACTTAATAATTTTGTAATTTCTTTTTTCCTTTTATTTATTTATTTATGCATGTACTGAGGATTAAACACAGGAATGCTTAGCCACTGAGCACTGAACTACATCCACAGCTCTTTTTCTTTTGAGACAGGGGCTCACTAAGTTGCTTAATGCCTGGTTAAGTTGCTTAGGCTGGCTCTGAACTTACTGTCCTCCTGAGTGCTCCTGAGTCACTGGGATTGCAGTCGTGTACCACTGTGGCCAGCTGCCATTTTCTTTTTTCTTACTAACTTAACTCCATCGAAGTATCATTTGCATCTAACATAATGGATCCATTTAAGAGTACAATTCAGTGTGTTTTGACAGCTATACATACCATGTAAACTACCACATATTCAAGATGCCAAATAATTTCATCACCACAAAAGGGTCTTCCTGTCCATTTAAAATTAATCTCATTCCCCTCATCCACCAGGCAACCAGTGATCAGCTTCTGGTTAATACAGCTTTGTATCATCATTCTAAATTTTCATGTAAAAGAAGTGACTTTTTTCTCAGTGAAGTTTTAATTTCATCCATACAAAAGTATGAATCAGTACCCTTTTGCTTCTCATTGGTGAGTAGTATCCTACGGTGTGGATATGCTACAGTTTGTCTGCTTACCTGCTGATTGACATTTGGAAGGTCTCCACATATAGGGCTATCATAAACAAAGCTGTTATGAACATTCATGAATAGGTCTTTGTGTAGTCAAAGTCATCTCTTCACAGTGAACACCTAGGAATGGGATTGCTGGGTGAGGTGGGTGCTGCTTTCTGCCCTCTTTCATCTCACCCTATTCTCTTGGGTGCCCTATATGTGTCTTCTTGAAATGTGTTAGCCACACAGTTAGCACATCATTATTAACCATGAATCCCTTGGATATGGGGCGGGGGGAGACTTAGTCTCTACTACTATCTCCCCACACATCTAATCAACACAGAATATTTTTGTGACCCTGTAGGAATTTCTCCCCATCAGCAAACCAGTTCTGTAGTGATAATCAGCCCTTGTCCTCAAACTCAACTCAATTCCAATACTAACTACCTCGAGATAGTGTCAGATTCCTAAGGTTAGGGGATCGGTGCAAAAGGCTGCCTCTACTTCAGACGCCAATCACAAGCATAGTTTGACCTGTGCTTTTGACCCAATGGCTATAAACTGGGGTTCCCATGACCCCTTCTTCAGGTTCAATTAATTAGTTAGGGCCACTCTCAGAATTCAGAGAAATGCTTATGCTCACTGGCATTATCATAGGGGACATTACAAAAGGCACGGTGCAGAGATATATAGGATAAGGTGACACAGAAAGGTGCTCAGAGCTGCCATGGCTTCTTGGCATGCCCCACCCCCAAACTCCACAAACTGTCCCGTTGGATTCTAAGGAAGCTTCACTTTATAGATTTAATTCAATCTTTGGCCATTAATGATCACCTCAAACTTCAGCCTCTCAGAAAGTCCCAATGCCCTAATCCTGCCTTGATCTTCCTGTGGCCATCCCTCTCCTGAAGCTACCTGGTGGCTGACAGTGAGTACTCATCCCATTAGCAAGCAGGGGGCCTGTGAGGAGCCATTTGAGGGGCTGAGAGCAAAGACTAGCTATGCAACCCACAGTACTGTACTTGGCTTTGAGAGAGAAACTCATTCACAGCCAGGCACAGTGGCACATGCCTGTGATCCTTGCAACGCAGGAGGCTGAAACAGGAGGATCACAACTTCAAAGCTAGTAAGGACTTATAGCTGCTTAGCAAGATCATGCCTCAAATACCATCAGGACTTGATTCACCGCAGGGCTGGAAAGCCATCAGGAACCAAGGCAACTGTGACTCCTTTGTGGCCCACTGGCCAATTATATTTACTGCCTGCTCATCCATCCTTCCTCACTGTAGAGCCCACACTGCCTGCCCACCCAGCTGCCCAAGATCCTGCCATGACCAAACTCCAGTGAGGGCCCAGCCTCCAAGTCCATAGGATGTTCCTGTCTCACCTTGGATTTATAATTTAGACCTTGTGGCCACAATTTATTTTTAAAAATTTTTAATCAGAAATTTATTTGTTGAACAATCAAACAAGCTTCTAACAATTTATATATATATATATATATATATATATATATATATACACACATATATATGTATATATATATATATTCTGAAAATTAGATTTACCCCCAAGAGCCCCCCTAATTATCCACCCTTATCCCTCCCCTACCCCATACATCTGTACAAATGCCTTAGGTTGTATGACATTACACCTTTTCCAGATTTAAAACATGATACTAGACCTCCTTTCTCAATGGCCGGGATCTAGCTCCAGCTTCCACAGATGAGTGAAGACATTTGACCCTTGGTTCTCTGGGTTATGCTGATTTCACTCAGCATGATTTCTTCCATAGCCATCCTTCAAAGGCTGCAATATCATTGTTTCTAATTGCTGAGTAGAATTCCATGGTATATATGTACCACAGTTTTTGGATCCATTCATCCAGTGAGGGACATCTGGGTTATTTCCATAATTTAGCTATTGTAAATTGAGCTGCTATGAACGTAGATATTGCTGTGTCACTGTAATGTGCTGATTCTAAATCCCCTGGAAAAATACCCAGGAGAGGAATAGCAGGATCATATGGTGGGCTCATCCCTAGTTTTTTGAGGATTCTTGTGGCCACAAATTTTGGTAAAGAGAATCTGATGTTCTCAACTTCCCTCAGCTATCATCCCTTAGTTCAGTTCCTGTGTATGTGTGTGTGTGTATGTGTGTGTAAGTGTGCACACGTGTGTCAGGGAAGGGCAGATCCATGGACAACAGAGGTTTGGCCACGTGGTCTGGGAAGAGGGCGGTTTCTCTAAGGGGTGTGGTGGGAACAGTGTGGGATGGTGGACACTTCTATTGAACCTCGATGCCTGTAGCATGTCACTGGCGGCTGTCAGCTGCTGTTCGTTAGAACTGTCACCAGCAGCCCCAAGAGCAGTTTGAATCATTAATAATGTAACTGAGGCTGCACATAATGAATTATTGAAGCAGCAATTTACAGTTAACTTCTCTAAAATGCGTCACAAAGCAGGTACACCTTAAGAAAGACTCCTGCCTGCAGAGAGACAGGTGTGAACACAGCCCTGCCCATCCTGCACTGATGTCTGAGTCAATCTCAGCCCAACCCTGAGTTCCATGACCTCCTGGAGGACTCCTGGGTGTCTTTGGCACGTTCATTTTATAAACTTTAACAGTTTTTTGGGAGGTTCACAGATTGTATAATCCACCCGTGGGAAGTGTAAAAGTGGTGGAGGACATCCTCAAAACACATGCCAGTGTCTCTACCATCAACTTCAGAGCATTTTTGTCACCCCAAGAGGTCCCAAAAGCCTCAGCTACCACACTACTCCCACGGCCCTCTCCCGCAGCCCTCGCCAGCCACGAATCTACTTTCCTTCTCCGTAGTGATGTCATTAGTGGAGCCTACCACATGCGGTCTTCTGTGACTTTTCCTACCTAACACGGAGCTTTCAAGATCCGGCCACGTCGAAGCGCGTGCCAGCGTTTCTCTGGAATGATCGTCCTCTGAGTGGGTAACCACATGTTGTTGATCCATCATCCATCAGTGGATTCCGCAGCTGCTTCCACCTCGCGGATGCTGTGAAGATTGCTGATACGAATGCGGTGCAGGAAGGTGCCTGGGAGACCCAATCTTGCTCTTCCCTTTCTTTTTCTTTTTTTTGGGGGGGATACACCAGGCACAGAATTGCTGGATCACATGGCGGTGCTAGCCTTGGTTTCTGAGGACTCACTGCGCTGGTTTCTGTAGCAGCTACACCATTTTGAGTTAAAACTCATTATGCCCAATTGGAGCCATCCTTTCTCTCAAAATCTGCTTCCCTCCATGTCCCCCAAACATACATGAAAGTATAGGAATCATATAATGAACCCCAAGTACCCACCCACTACCCCAACCGTTGCCCACATTTTGTTCTTTGTTTTCCTAATATTGGTATGTGTGTGTGTGTGTGTATACATGTGTGTATGTTGTGTATGTGTGTATGCATGTGTGCATGTGTGTCTGTGTCTGTGTGTGTGTGTGTGTGTGTGGCGGGGGAATATTGAAGACATGTCATCTTGCTCATACATATTCAGGTACTTATTTCTAATACCAAGTGATTAAAGTTCAAGCATGCACTATTGTACACAAAAGACCAGCGGCTGTTTCTCAACGCCCTCTCATAACAGTCTAAGACCCGCGGTCACTCCTTAGCGCTCTCTCCTATCTCCTCTGTCTTCACTTTCCCCTTACTGTCTTGGAAGCGTTGTCCATGGTTCTTTGCCTTGGTCCCCGCTTTCAGTTGCTCTGGCTCCAATTCTCCCGGGTCTTAGTGGTTGTGCCCGCTCTCTGGTTTCCCATGCTGTTTGTTGGAAACACTGAGACTTTCCAGGCTGTCCTGCTTCCGGATTTGGCTGGTTCAGTGGTTGGGGTCCTTTAAACAACCCCAAGGGTGCTCTGTCTTCATCTCCCCTGTGGCAGGCAGATTGCTCCAAAGTCTACACAGGGATGCTGTGAACTTCCCCAGCGGTCAGGACATATGACCGACTCACTGCTGGTGATGCAGTAGTCACCTCGTCAGGCCTATCTAGCTCGCAGTTTTGGAGGTTCAAAATTCAAGATTGGATGGCCCCATGGGTTTCTCCCCTGATAAGTCACATCAGGGCAGGAGTGGATAGGGGAGGTGCAGAGAGAGAAAGGATACACAGGGTGCACCTTTAGTAACAGCTCTTGTGGGGACGACCCCTCACCCCTGGAAGCCTGAGGACCTCCACAAGCCCACTCCGGGGGCTCCAGCACCTCCAACTCGCCACCCTTGGACCTTCCCCTACCGTAGACCCCACAGGAATACACACCACACTCAACGCACAGCAGCAATGTCCCCATTAGGAGCAGGGCCAGGTTCATCAGCCTGGCCCTTCCACTGGGTGGCTTCCCAAGAACATTCTGCTGATGGTTTAGCTCTCCTTAGAATTTTAATTCTGAAATATCTTTGCCAACTTGATGGCTGAAAGGCAAGATCCAGTTTCAGGTGTGGGTTTTCATTTGGTGAATGCTGTGGTCGCCCGCATGTCCACTCGGGGGACGTTTCCGTGGCTCTGCTGGCTCCCCGTCAGGCCTCTCTCGCATCTCGGTCTCTGGTCTGCTCCTGAGCTTCTCCTCCCATCTTGCCTCTGGACTGTCTGATGCAGAAATCCAGCACAGCAGCTCCTGGGAGCTGGCCCCACATGCCAGGCTGTCAGGAGGCACAGATGCCCGGCCCTGTTCTGGTTCCTGCCACCCGAGTCACTGGCAACATCTTTGAAGCCACCAGCGCTGCAGGGAGTCACTGCAGGTGCCATGAAGCCTCCGTGGACCAGCTGCAAGGCCACTGATGGAGCACCCCTGCCATGGTCAGTGCAGGAAGGAGACTGGACAGGAAGTGTGCTCAGACCCACCTCTGCTCTTCAGGAGTCTCTTCCTGGACTGGTCTGAATTGGGGGCAGTGTGTGGACAGACCCTGTCCTGAGTCAGTACTGCCCTCCCCTCCAAGTTGGCCCACTTGCTTGGGGCTCCTGCTGGGCTCTTCTGCTCCTCCTCCTCTTGGTGGGTCATCTCCAGGAAGACCCAAAGCCTTGCAGCAAACGTAACCTTGGTGGGATCAGCAGGTGGCCACGCAGGCAGTCACAGAGACATGTCCCCATCTGTTTGAACTAGGATGCATTCAGGCAAGTCCACCAGCTGGAGCCTGGCCCTGCCTAAAGAGCAGCACAGAGCAATGAGGTTGGCACCTTCAGAGACAGGCGGCACCTGCCTGGGCCCCGGCACTTCCACGTCCAGACCCAGGCAGCCAACTCTCCAGCATGCGGGGCCTGGAGGGTCCTTCTTCCTCCTCACTTTAAGAAGCCATAAATATCACTTCAGGCTTTGTTCAAAGGCTGCCCCATACGCACCGTGTCCCCTTCCCCAGCTGACTGCCCTGCTCTCCTTGTCCCCCACCATCGCCTGCTATTTCTGTGGGAACTCACCCATGCCGCCCTGCCCTGGTTGGCTGTGCCCTGTCCTCCTTATGTGCCCAGGGGTGCCCAGACTCCCAGAGGCCACTGTTGCCCTCCCAGGCAGTGAGGGTCCTTGGGCTCCCCAGGCTCCTCCTGCCACTCAGGACGGAGCTGGAGGAGGCAGAAATCGTCTGGATCTGAATCCAACTCGTGAAGCCTGCGTTGACTGCGGTTTTGCAGTCATCGTCCGCATGGAGGCAAGTCACTCTGCAGCTGAGCACTGCTGCCTCCAGCTCCTTCCAGAACACTCTCCCAGGCCCACTCCTCTCCCGTCTAGGGGCCTCCACAGTGGGGCTGACTCTCCTGGCTCAGAGGCCCCCGCCCTGCCCATCCTGTGCCCACTCTGCACATACATGCCAGGTGACCTCCACACAGTTCCATGTATCCGCATCCCAGTCCCCAGCCCTGGCCCGCAGGACAGCTCTCAGAGGTCCTGCCCCCTCCCCGTCACTCTCTGCACCCTCTAAGGGCCGCCCCCTCTAGAGCAGCACTTGCTCCCCTGGAGGAGGCAAAGGAGCAGGCCCTGGCCCCATGAAGAGCCTGGTGGACTTGGTTCTTTCTGCAGGGCCAGCTTTCATTTCCTCCCCGCTGTGACAATGCCTGTCCCCAGCCTCCCACAGTCAGGAACAAGAGGAGAGGGTGGGACCCAGTGGTGCATGCTTGGCTTCCACTCATTGTCTGGGTAACAGCAAGAAACGGAGAGGGAGAGAGGGAGACTGAGGTGTTGCCACTGCACGGCCCTCAGGAAGCCAAGGGCCAGGCTGGTGGCCCTCTGGTTCTGCGCAGCGAGTGACCAGAGGGTGAGGAGCAGAAACACTGGGGATCCTCCTGCCTGGGCTGAGCTTGTGCCCCACATCCAGTTTTGCTGGCGGCATGGGAGTCTCCAGTCCCTCAACTCTGCAGCCAAAAGCGAAATGGGTTTCCTCGGCAACCACCGAAACATCTCAAGAGAACTGTTCCATTGTTTTGAAGTGTTTTGAAACCTTATCAATGGTTTCCAGGGAAACACAGGATGATGAATAGAGCCCTCGCTAAGTAGACTGAAGAAGCAGCCCAGGGAACGTGGCAGAACTCACAGGACACCGGGGTTCCGCGTCTATGCAGGCCAAGAGCGTCTTTCACTCGCACCTGACGTTTTAACTTTATTGCCTGTTAAAGCTTCTGCGCGGGAACTCCTGGAGGTGGTCAGCAATGTCTGAATCACAATTAAAGAAATCACCCAAGGTTTAAAAACAATGGAATTTGTGAGTCACATGAGAATCAAAATGCTAATTAACACCCAGCACTCAGGAAAGCAGAAACTCAAAGCAGCAACTGAGCTGCCAAAGTTTGCTCAGAGCTATCTGTCAAAGGGCAGCAGTGCTCTCAGGACAGGGACAGGGACAGCTTGGCCCAAAGGAGTGTCACAACCCCGAGGCTCCCCCTGGGATGGCCTTGCTGTGGCTTTCTTGCCAGTCACTCCTACCCTGTCCACTGTGGGAAAACCGCATGGCAAGCTGGAGAGTCAGGTAGATACTAGTTGGTAAGGATTTGGAGGTGGTGGGTCCCCCAAACACCCAAGTGCTGCAGGCTTGGTCCCCAGTCTGGTGTGCTGAGGTGGTGGGAGCTTTAAGAGGTGAGTCTAGTGATTTCCAGGGACGGGGTCAGGGCTCCTGGACTAGTTCTGAGAGGATGGGCTGTTATAACGGAGCCTGGCGTCTTCCCTGAATCTCTTTTCCAAATGTGAACCAACCACTGTGACACTGGCTGCCACCAGGTGCTCACCAGAGCCCAGCAGATGCCAGCACCACACTCTTGAATCCCCCGAACAAGGACCCTAGTAAACCTCCTTTTAGTATAAAGTATCTAGCCCCGAGTATTTTGTGATAGCAAGATAAATTAGACTGAGACAGGAATTTAGTTTATTTTAATCTATTGAAATCACCACTGCCTACATCAGACAATATTTTCCTTTCCTCACTGGTTCCCTAATCCTATCTTGGGGCTCATCATTGCCCTCATTTGTTGTGTGAATATTTAAGAAGATTCTCTAGCTTTCTGCAGATTGCTCAAAACAGCAGCGACAAAGTATTGACATCAATTGCATCGCCTCCATCTTTGAGCAATGTCATCGCTTTAATTGAAATAAAATTTGTGTTTTAATTTTCTAGGTCATATTTTTCATTGTCACAGAGTTCCCCACATGCACCCCGTAAATTATCCCTTCTTTTTTTTTCCTTTACCTGTTGAAATGTATTTATTTGCTTTATTGTGACTATGAGCAGGAACAGGTAGCCTAGCTGTACCTCAGTCTGAAGGCCTAGCCACGTGGGAGCACAGCAATCCGAGCCCCATTTGAAAAGCTGTCTCTGTGCCCCTTCCACTGGGATGTGTTTTGGGACAAAGACGCAGTGAGATTTACCTGATGACTGTGTCTTCAGTTGTGTGTCTCTAGTAGGACTGGGCAGATGAGTGACTATGTGGGTGTCAGGAATGCCAGCGCCTGCCATGGAGAAGAGCGGTGAGCTCTGATGAGATCTGGGCAAGTGACAAGGACTGGCGACACCGGGTGGAGGGTAAAGATGTCATCGTAGAAACTGATGATTGTTTTTCCTTTTCTTTCCTTTCTTTTTTTTTTTTTTCAGTGCTGGGGATTGAACCCAGGGGCTGTGCACACTCTCCAAGTGCTCCTCCACCGAGCTGCACCCCAGCTATGTGATTTCTGTTGTTGTTAAATGTATTTCCTATCTCTACCCATTGAAAAGTGTTGAAGGGATGATGCTCAACATCTCGGTGCACACCTGGCACCCAGACCTGGGTTTCTATTTATTTATTTATTTTGGTACAAGGAATTGAACCCAGGGACACTTAACCTCTGAGCCACATCTCCAGTCCCTTTTATATTTTATTTTGAGACAGTCTCACTAAGTTTCTCAGGGCCTCGCTAAGTTGCAGAGGGTGGATCTGAACTCACCATCCTCCTGTCTCAGCCTCCTGAGTCACTGGGATTACATGCGCCACCATGCCCAGCTTCAGACTTGGGTTTCTAAATACCAATCTCCGTCAAAGGGCAAGGATCCCAGGCCCAGAGCAGGGGCTGTAGGATCAGCCAGAAGCACCTCGCAGCCTCTGGAAGAAGGAAGCGCTCAAAGATGTGCTGGAATGGGAGGATGGCTGCTTGAAAAGCCTCCCGTGGCAAACTTTGGGATGATCTGAGTGTATTCCCGGATGCAAAATACTGCTAGAGATTGATGGGGAGTAGTTTCTTTGTAGAACAGTGTCGCTAATAAGTGGAGAAGAAGCAGTTAGAAAAAGCACTGTTTCATAGCCTTCAGGGAAGGGCCCGGTGCGTTACAGCATGGGGAACGGCATTACTTACGCAGCCACAAAATTTCACCCCACAGGGCACTTCCCAAGGGAAGATGGGAATTTGTAAGAGGCAACTTATGCCACCAACAGTGGGACGAACTCAGCTTGTCTCGTGTGCCTCTGGTTGGGTGTGCTGATCCCCCACACAGTGCCAACCGCAGGGAACTCCTGCTGGAAATGGTCACCCTCAGACCCAACCTGAGGAAGCAACCAGACGACTCAGCCCAATTGTGGAGCCCAGCCTGGACTCTTGTCCAGCAAAGGGAGGGCTGCCCCAGGCTAGGGAAGGTGAGAAGAGCCTGCCACCTACAGGGCACGTTTCCTGATCCATCTTGGGCTTTTAAAAAAATCCACAAATTACGTAATGGCCTTGAACACAGATTGATTATCAGACAACAGCATTATGCTGGAGGTGAATTTCTTGGGTGGAACAGTGGCCTGATGTTTATTTTTAAAATGTCCTTACTCGTGGCATTTAACACAGTGTTAGGGGCTGTCGGGAGCCGTGGCTCAGCGGTAGAGCTCTTGCCTGGCATGAGCAAGGACCCATGTTCAACCGCAGCACCACATACACAGCCAAGTGTTGGAAAAACAAAAACTAGATGAAAAGCAAATAAAGTTGATTCTCTCTCTTTACACAAAAGAAGAAGAAGGAGGAGGAGGAGGAGGAGGAAAAGAAAAGAAAAAGAAGTGCTAGGATACTTGCAACTTCCAAGCAGTTCCAATATCCAAATCACTCAGGAGTGTGTCTGTATACACTCAGGTAAATAAGAGAACTCTCCTACTTCTTTTAGAAAAGACGTTCAGGGCAGGTTGGGAGATTGTTCCTCCCTTCCTGACGCAGTCTCTCCTGGTGGGAGCCAGTGCTTCTGTGTGCTGGGGTCTGCGTCCCGCTGTCCTGAGTGGCCACTGCTCCCACCATTAGCTGCTCATGCAGGGTGCAGGCCAGGAGCCCAGGGCATGTGCTCAGGCAGCGCACTGCTCAGAGAGGATAAGCAAGGGTCAGCACCAGGAGTGCATTTCTCCCTGGCCATAAAGAGTGACTTTGGACATTTGCCCTCCGGAGAGTCTCTGAACAAGGAACTTTGTCTGGTCACATCATACCTCCAGCTGTTAACCCTAACTGCCCAATTGTGGGGTGGTGACCAGTGTCCAGGTTGCCAGGCCAGTGTTCAGTGATGACTTCCGGGACAAGGGTGGGTGGCAGCCATGCCACTCACGCGGGGCTCAGCTCCAGGAGCAACTGCCCACCCTCCCATGAGGTAGGAGGCGGAGGCCCCTCCTGGGGTACGCAGCGGACAGCCCAGGCCCGTTCAAGCCCCCACATCGTTTATTTCCACTTTCTTAGGACTCTGTTGGCAGAAGAGGGGAAAAGCCTGAGCACGGATCAGCAGCAGGCCCTGCCGATTTCACAAGGCCAGCAACACCTGCTGTTCAGAGCACCCTGTCCCCTGCCCTGCCTGCTCCTGCTCACGGCCAGCAGCAGGGCCTTCAAGACCCACACGTGACATTGGTCTCAAGGTCAGGCAGCTGGTGCATGAAGCTGTCCCACCCTAAGGAGGCTGGCCCTGGGGACAGAAAGTCAGGCTCTGGCCTAGGCTGCAGAGCCACCCTGGTGGCCTTTTATTAAAACATTTGGTATCTCGTGTAGGATGGACATGGTCATAGTGACCATGAGCACTAAGTGAAGTTCAAGTTTGTAGAGGATTTGAAGCTGCTTCCTTCTCTGCAGGCTCAGTCGCAGCCTGGCTGGAGCACGTCTGCCTTGGCTTTGTATCCTTGAGGGGATTTGGGAGTAAGTGGAGGGATTCTTCAGCTGCCTGGCCCTGGAGAAGTGCCCTGCAGGTGGCCCACTGGCAGCAGCAGGAGGGCTGGCTGGCCCAGCTGCTGTGCTCAGCCCAGCTCCTCTTCTTGCTGACAAGCTCAGGGTGAGGTATTTGATGGATCACTTTTATTTTTGCAGTAACAAGGCAAAATACCGTTATTAGAAAGAAATCCAACTTTCTCCCTCCAAAGCTGTAATCTTTCCTTTTGGAAAGCTGACGCCAGCAAGAACCTGGACAGTCTAGAACCAGCCTGGGGCTGCAGGGATTTCTAAGAGCCTGGAGGTGCTGGCGGTGAATCCACCTCCACTGGCTGCCTTCACTCGCTGCTAAGCGGCTGACTGGGGGGGGGGGGCTAAGAGGTGTGGATGAAGAGTTTGCGAACACAGCAACACCAGCTGGAGGGAGCCGGGAGGCGAGGCACAGCAGAAACTCGGTATCAACCCATAAACACGTTGGACAGGTGTGGAAATCTGAACACAATCACTGGCAGGGCCAGGCCCGCTCTGTGGGGGTGAAGGGAGCTTGTATAAGACGGTTCCTGCGGGCAGGCAGTGGGCGCATGCCCCAAGGGTGCAGCTCAGAAGAGCACCCCACAATCAGCCTTCAGAAGGAGAGTGTGCCCCCAGTTCCTACCACGCCAACCCATCCCTTCCGCCACCACATCTGCCATTCATGAGAGACAAATCAGCATCTGGTTTAGACATCAGGCACTACACGTCTAGTTTAACTTGTGTCAGTCTTTAAAAGAGACTGGGGGGTTGGCGCTGGGACGGTGGCTCAGCAGGTAAAGCACTTGCTTGGCATACGTGAGGACTTGGGTTTGAACCTAGCACCACATACACAGCCAAGTGTCAGAGAAACAGAAACCAGAAGAAAAATAAATAAAACGGATTCTCTCTTTCTGTCTCTCTTTCTCAATCTCTCTCTCCCTCCCTCCCTCTCATCCGCCCTCTATCTTTAAATGATAATAATAATAAAAGAAGACAATCAGGGTTGTCTTGGGGTAATAGAAGCAATCAGGCTTTGGAAACCAGGATGTAGCTGGGAGGGTTCTCCTGGGGCACCGGGAAGGCACTTGCTTTGTGGCAACTTGGCTGCCCTAAGGCCAGCTTATCCAAGCTCAGGTCCCTGCAGCTTCCCTGAAGCTCAGGGTGTGCGGTTACCGAAGAATTCTTGCTAAAGAGAATGGATCCAAAAACTGTGGTACATGTATACCATGGAATTTTACACAGCAATTAGAAACAATGATATTGCAGCCTTTGAAGGTAAATGGATGGCTATGGAAGAGATCATGCTGAGTAAAATCAGCTTAACCCAGAGAACTAAGGGTCGATTGTCTCCATTCATGTGTGGAGGTGGGGACTAGACCCTGGACAGTGAGAAAGTTGGTCTATTAGCATGCGTTAAATCCAGATAAGATGTAATGCTATACAACCTAATACATTTTAGAGATATTGTGGGAAGGGGAAGGGTGGGATAAGGGAGGGTAACTGGGGGGGCACTCCTGGGGATAACTGCAATATCCAGAATCTATACACATTTTATATTATTTTGTTAAAAACTTGTATGGTTGTTCAAAAAAAAAAATGACAGACCTCATCCCCTCATTTCTGTTCATACCCATACTTTTATTTTGCGACTCTCTCTTCTCACTTTTATTTTCACTGTAAGCACAAACAAAATGTTCAGCAAATGCTGATTTATTTCACAAATGGCTGGATGACGAATAGGCTCTGCATTATTCTCCTGAGTGTGCACGGATTCCTCTGCAGGGAACAGTGGCCTGCAAGGGCCGACTGAAAGCACTCCAGAGTGCTCTAGGACTGCACTGGACTCCGAGTCCACCCTGTGGGGTCGCACCCTGACCCCGAGGGTGCCCACCCCGTCCCGTGGACGTCCTGGTGGCAGAGCGGTTCGCCCAACACGCCTTGGCTGTGCTCACAGCACTGGAGTGGGCTGCACAGGAGGGAGGGTGAGAACACTGAGTCATCTGACCTGCTTGATCCCAGGGCACCTTGGCCCTGATCTGCACCCCACCCAGCCCCCAAGCATGGGCCTTCCAGAGAATCAAAGTAGAGAAAAAATGGAACACAGGCAGATGGGATCAAATAAAATCTGCAGCATAACTGTGGCATCTGCAGATGCAAAAAGTCAACTTTGACCTCAACCTCGCACCATGGGCAATTAGCTCACCTGGATCTTGGACTCAAAAGTAAAAGGGAAAACTATAAACTTTTAGATAAAGAGGAGGAGGAAAGCTGTGGGTCTAGGAATAGGCAAAGATGTCTTAGACTTGAAGCTCAAGCAAGATCCAGAAGAGGGAAGATTGATTCATTGTATTACACCAAAAACAAACACTTCTGAAGGGTGCAGTGGTGCACACCTGTAATCCCAGTGACTCAAGAGGCTGAAGCAGCAGGATTGCAAGTTCAAAACCAGCCTCAGCCTAAGCAACTAGGTGAGACTCTGTCTCAACATAAAAAATGAAAAGGGCTTGGGATGTGACTCAGTGGTTAAGCACTGCTGGGATCAATCCTAGGTACAAAAAGAAAAAAAAATCAAACACTTTTGCTCTGGGAAGAGTCTCATTAGGAGATTGAGATGACGACAAGCTATGGACCAGGCCAACTTCATTTCGTATCTGATGAAGGACCTGCCTGGAGAACACAAGAACTCTCAAAATGCATTTGCAAAAAAACAATCCAGTTAGAAAACTCACAAAGACCTGAAGAGATATCCCACAGCGGAGAAAACAAGGTGGAAAACAAGATCAGGGAAGACTTCGGAAGCCGGAAAATGCAGAGATAGGAAGCCACCACCTGTCAGTGACTGAAATAAAGGAGGACCACACCAAGTTCTGACAAAGGCAAGGAGGAACCGGATCACACAACCTCGCTGGTGGACTTGGGAAGAGGAGCAATCACCCTGGGAAAGCTGGAACCAACATACGACTGGCATAGCAAGTGCACTGTTGGTCATTTATGCCAGAAATGAACCTTCTGTTCACACAAAACGTCTCCATGAATGTCCTTTGTAGATTCATTCATCGTTGTCGAAAACTGGGGACAACCAAGAAAACCCCGCCCAGGGGAGAGGCTGAGACTCTGCAGTTCACCCACACTGTGGAATACTACTCGGCAGTGAAAAGCAGCACTCTGTGTGGGTGCACGCAGGACGTGGATCTCCAGGGGTCCCTAGCACAGAGAGCTCACTGCGAAGGCTGCAGGCTGCGTGGTTGCACTTCAGAGGCCTTCCTGAGAGGGCAGAGCCGTAGAGATAGAGTAGACGAGTGGTCTACAGAGCTTACGGGGTGGAGGAAGAGAAGGGGATGCTGCTGCAGCAGAGATGCCCGAGGGACCTGCAATGGGGCACTCCGCGTCTTGACTCACACACATCCCATGTGTGATCAAATAGCAGAGAGCTAGACACCCGTGCAAGTCATTTCACACATGCTGACGGTGAAGCCTGAAGGCGGTGAGCAGCAGAAATGTATTCTCCTACAGGCTGGAGGCCAGACTTTGGAAACCAGGGAGGCTTTCAGCTCCCACTGGATGCTGTGACCTTGCCCAGCTCCTGCTTCCCTGGGATTTCCAGTCTCTGCCTGTCTTCACATGGCTTCTACTCTGTAACACTGTGCATGTCAGCCTCGATTTGCTGGCTGTGATGTTGTCCTGTATTTTTGTTAGAAATAGGAAAGCTGATGGTTCATTTTCAGAATTCAGCCTTAAGGTTCACATTTAAAAGGAAGCCATCTTAAGTCAGGGAACCATGAGGCTTGGAGGAAGCCATGTTTAAAACTCTCCAACACTGTCTTCTTACACCTGTAAGTGCCACCCACTTCCTGCACCCCACCTTCCTTCTTGGACTTTCCATACCCTGCCTACCTACTTCCTGTGTGACCCCTTCCAGTATCCTGCCTATTTACTTCCTGTGACCTTACTTCCTGTACCCACCCCTATCCAATATTAGCCAATGGTGTAGATTGTGCCCCTGAACTCCTCCAATAAGGGTAAAGGGCAGCATTTACATTAGGCTGAGGATAAAGTCTGTGGATTCTCTGTATGGATGGACATTTCTTTTCATCCTTCAGATGAAGTAAAATCTGTCTTGCTCACCCACTTCCAACCACTGTGTGTTTGTTTTATCAAGCTGCTAGTATTTCTAACATTTATGCTACCTTTAGGGAATCTGGAAGAGAGTTGTATGGCATCTCTCTGTATCATTTTTTAAAATCACATCTGAACACAGGATTATCTCAAACTAAAAGGTTGTCTTTTTAAAGAATAAGTTGGCATGGGGGAGAGCGAAGGAGGAGGGATTCACAGGTCCTGCCATCTGACTGGCTGCAGGGAATAGGGACAAATGTCTTGCTGACACAACGGGAGACCAGCAGACTCAGAACACCACAGGAAGGGAAAGGAGCTCATGCGGCCAACCAGGGGGCTACTGGTCAGTGTAACAGTGTCAGCCTGAAGCATCTCCCTGATATGCAGCTGACATCAGCAAGTCAGCAGGCTGGCTAGCTACTCAGCAACGGGGAGCCTCCTGCAAGGTCAGGCGGGAGACCCCTGACACTAAGGGCAGAAACACAACAGGACCTCAGGAAGGGCAGGAGCTGGGTGGGACAGTGGGCATCTAGGTCAGCACACTGTCCATCTTTCACCTTATTTCAATCTCGCTCCTGCCCACTAAGTAAAGTCACACTAGTTGAGAATAAAGAAAATCATATTCATGTGGGGCTAACTAGGATTGTAATCTGAGAAAATGCAGATTCAAGCCATGGTGATAATGTGCTCCAAGATTTTTCAAGATGGCAGCTGTCTTGGGAGCTTTGAGTGGCAAGGGGTTGGCAGCTATGCCACTCATGAGGAGTCACCACTGGTGCTGGCAGAAGTCTAGCCATCTGTAAGAGGGGCTGGGTGCCATCTCAGCATCCCGGTAGTTTGGGGAAGGGGTCCCTTGTACAAAAGGTCAGTGGTCACTTAGTGTCCGGGTGGACACCCCTGCCACCCAGCTCAGAGGCTCGGCTGCTGCCATGTCCAACATCTTCCACCTCCATGGTAGTAAGCTCCCTGAACCAGTGCTTCTCCATTCGAATTTCTTTTTCCTCAGTGCCCCTTACAGACACTTCTGTTCCTGTTTTCACATGTTGTACAGAAGTGGCTGCTACACCTCCCAAGTTCATGTGTCACAGTTCCAGCCAGGGGACAAACTGGCCTCTTGCTATGTGACCAGGGGAACATCCCCACCTCCCCAGCGCTCTCTGGGCCAGGTGCTGTCTCTGCAGCAGCCAGAGGACAGGGTAAGTTTGCTCAAGTGCAACCAGAACCACCAGCTGTGAAAGGCAGCTTTCTGAGCTGGGCAGTCATCCCAAGACATGTTACCAAGCCCTTGAAGTTCTCACACTCAGTTGAATAAACTTATTCCAAGGGTGGAATTGACCACATCTCTGTTTTCCAGCCATCACATTTTACACAGATTTTCAACAACAGGAGCCGTACTAAACATTTGAATTGGCTTTCGTGCATCCAGAAAATTAAATTAACCAAAGCGTCAAATCCCAAAGCATGCTGAGGATCCGACTTTCATTTTGTCATGAATCCAGATCTCCGGAAACCAAAAGCGTGCCCTTTGGCCTGATGGCAGTTGCAGGCTTGCCATCTCTCTCTCTCTCTCTTTTTTTTTTTTTCAGGGCTGAGGACTGAACTCAGGGCCTCGCGTGTGCTAGGCAAGTGCTTTGCCACTGAGCTAAATCCCCAACCCCCCCATCTTTTGAGCTTTCTAAACTTTTCATTTATTAGGCTGATAAATATACACGGGGGGCGTTGGTGGTAGGATGACAGCCCGGGCTAAGCCATTTCCCTCCAGCAGGGAGGCACCATTTCATGGCCATCAACATGGCCATGCGAACGCAGGTTGAAGTCGGGATCGCCTGCACTCTTATCTGGGGGGCTTAGCAGGCACAAGCGGCTGTACCGAAGGTCGGATGAGAAGCTTGAGCAGCAGAGAGCACCAATCAACATCCAGGAAAAGCTGGAGCAGGGCAAGGAAGGGCACTTCCCTCCCTGCACAGCTCTCTTGGAGAAGGCTGTCCCTCCCTAGGAGCATGGAAGAGCTGTAGCAATGCCACTTGTGTCTGTGCTGAGTAAACAAACAGGCCTCCCCAGCATCTGCTTCCTAGACTTGGAATTTGTTAATCCCATGGTTTGGCCTCCTGGTGATGTGTCATTAATTAAGAGCCATAGAAACAAAAGAGCTTTAGATTCTTTAATCATGGAATTTTCCAAACATCAAAGTGGATAAAGAAGTTTCTAGAAACTCTTTGATTTTAAGCCATCCCTCTTCTCCCCAGGGTACCCACCACTGAAGGAGGTCAAAGGTCTGCCAGGAGGAGGGGCCTGAGAAGCAAGGGGGTGAACGGAGAACTTTCCTGGACAGCTAGGAAAACGGGGTGGAAGAGGGTTTTCAGAAATAACAGATTTGAGCCCACACACCTGTAATCCCAGAGGCTCTAGAAGCTGAGACAGGAGGATCACAAGTTCAAAGCCAGCCTTAGCAACTTCATGAGGCACTAAGCAACTTAGCGTAATCCCACCTCAAAATAAAGGGATGTTGCTCCGTGGTTAAGCCCCTCTGGGTTCAATCCCTGGTATGAAAAGAAAAAGAAATTAGCATCTCTGAGAAACCTGGAGCTGTATCTCTGCCGGTGCTTGGGCAGCTGGGGAGGTGGATGATATAAACTGAAATCACATTCCAAGCATGCCGCTCTGGGTGGAGTGTGAATACATTCAGCAAAGCCAGGTTCATGTCCAGATAAGATAGTGTTAAGTAGCTGTGAAATAGCTAAAGGTCAACTGGGAGAGCTTTACGAGTTTGGAGTTTGTATGCAAGTGTTTCTCAGAAATCACATGAGAATTCCACTGCGAAGGAATGGGGCAGCGGGCCGAATTCCAAGGTGCGCTCGGGAGTCTGCCCCTGGGTGTATGCATGGCATCTAGCCACCTCCCCTGAGCCCGACCTGGGAGTGGGAGGAGACAGGCACTCTGTGATTATTCTCTTACACTCGGCGCCAAGACCAGCCGACTGGTCCGGAAGATCAACCCAGTAGCTGGGCACGGAGCTGCAGGGTCCTAAGATGCCACATGGCTGGGACTGGAACGTCCATAGGAGCCGAGAGTGGCCCCAGCTAGCAGCCAGTGAGAAAACAGGAGCTGTGCAGGGCCACAGGGTGGTGGATTCTGCTTATGGCATTGTGGACCTGGAGGAGAAGGTCGAACCTCAGCCCTAGGGGAACACCCTGAGTCCAGCCTGATTAGACCCTGAGCAGGGACCCTGTCGAACCGTCAGGGACCCTGACTCGGAAACTGGGAGATGATGCACTCGTGTTGCTTTGAACCACTGAGTTTGTGATGATTTGTTACACAACCTTAGAAAACAAATGCAGATGGAAAAATCAGGAAATCTAGCATAGTAAGAGCTTTACAAAATCGGATGGAGGTTTTGTAGGACAGAAGGTCACTGTTGCTGTATTAAAACTTGAGAAACCCGAGTGAATCGTTTAAAAGAAGGAGCACTGGCTCCTGGCAGGCCAGGGCCTGCGCCCAGCTACCTCCCTCTGCAGGTGGCCATCCTGCCCGCCTTCCTTCAGCAAGCATGCATTCCTGTTTCACCCACGCAGTGGGCACCAGAACACACTGAAGGACAAACCCAGGACAGCCGCTGGCCCGCTGAGCTGACATCCGACGCAGGCAATCCCTGAAGCTCTCCTCCAAAGGTGGAATCTGCCATGCGCCCCTCGTGAAGTGCCCTGCAGACCCCTGGGGCAAGAGCTTCCAGGCCAGAGCGCAAGCACCAAGGCCTGGTGTGCACTTGGTTTTCTGGGGGAGCAGCTAAAGGAGGGTGGGTGTCCAGAGTCCCGGCAGTGAGAGGTCTCTGCGGTCTCATAGGAACCGTCAGGGTTCCATGGTGAGCACTTAGACCAGGCTAACCTAAGCCCCACAGGGTGGTGCCTATTGTTTAAAAGGGCAGGGCCTGCAAGTGACATATTCCCAGCCCCAGCTTGGGGCAGGACCCAGTCCTGGGGACCGCCTGCTGTGCAAGGGCCGGCAGGAGTGCTCAACTGGGTGTTCCTAAAGACACAGATTCACCTTGTGTTTGTTGTGGGTGCTGGGGACGGAGCCCAGGGCCTAGGTGAGGGCTCTGCCTCTGAGAGATACCCCAGCTGGGGAGGGAGCTGGTCTGAGGAGGAAGAAAGGGGATCCAGGACTCCATGATGGAGAAGCTCCTTCTTTCTCGGTTTCTGGGAACAGCGCTATCTAGAATCCAGGTGTTTCTACGTTAAACAGTAATCTCCAAGCCTTCACCTGCCACGGGAGCAGGCCATGTCCCTGATGCGGGGGACAACGGAGAGCAGGGGTGCGCCCTTCCCGCTGTCTTCCTTCACCCGCCCACCTCTCTGACAGCTCACCCCGTGCCTGTGTGCTTCTCTGTGCATCCACGTCCCTCTGGGGCCGTGCTGGAGGTCCAGGCAGCCAGCTGGCGTGACGCGGCCCCTGGTGGAGCTGTGATGGGGAAAGCAGGGTGCGGAGCAGGTGGGAGACCACGCAGGACTCTGCACCTGCAGAAGGTGAGGCGGACCAGGAGCAGCCCCAGGCCCCAGGAGACACCAACAAAGACACAAAGGTGGCTTCGCAGGACCCGCTGTTTTCTTCGGCTGGAATCCATCAACTCTGTCCTAACCCTGGCTACACTGTGACCTTAGCTGTGCAGTTAAACACAGAGAAGCAATAATTGCTTAATAGGGACACACTCCAAGTGGAGGCTGTCTTTAAACTGAGGGCGGTGATCACCTTGGTGAAGGAAACGTGGGCATGGTAGGGCCTGTGAGGTCCTCAGGCGCCAGCTCCTGGGGCTCACCTCCTCCAGCATCTCTGTTCTCCACTCCATGTCTTCCCGAGGCCACCCAGAGCCACTGTTCCCGCACCCAGGGACTTCACTCCCAGGACGGGAAACCTGCACCTGCCGTGCAGTCACACTCCCAGGACACACAGGCAGGAGCCACCCACCCGTGAGAAGTTGTTCTCTGGCCTTTAAATCCTGATTTCTGCAGCTCTGGAGGCAGCGAAGGGAAAGCAGAGAGACTGCCTCTCACCTCCCCTGCCTCTCTACCGAGGGTCCGAGAGGAAAGGCGGGCAGAGCTCACAGGTGTTGACACTCCCTGGGGCAGGGAGCCTTCGTCTCCATGAAGCACGGGATGTTGCCACCCGCATTCTCGATCCTAGAGGAGGCCAAAGACTGAATCCTCTCCCGGTGACGCGGTGCTTCATCCAGAGATTTCCTGAGCTGTTGTCTTGAAGGGGAAGTTGCTGTGCCGGAGACTCTGCCTCCAACCAGTCTTCGCTCAGGGCTGTTGTTGTTGTTGTTGTTGTTGTGTGTGTGTGTGTGTGTGTGTGTGTGTGTTCTCCCTATTTTTCTTCCTTCCTTCCTTTTTCTTGCACTGAACCTATAGACAAGAGAAAATCTAATCAGAGCTTTCCGAGGTCCTTTACCAGAGCCGTATCAGTGCGGGGCCTGGCTTCAGCTGCCTCTTTGGCCCTCAGCGGTGGAAGACGTGTGGACAGCAGAGCACATTGCTGTGAACCAGCTCTTCTGTTACAGGCAGGGTGTGGGTGATGCCAACATTTACGGATGGGAAGGGAAGACGGGACATCAGGCAACTCTCTTCCAAGGACACGGCCTGCGTGCGCAGGCAGCCAGTCCCTCTAGAGACAGCCCCTCCCCACCTGACGGACGCAGGGATGACAGAACTTCTGTGCTGCAGAGGTGAGGACTGGAGGAAGGCACAGGCTGGACGGGCTGGCGGGCCACCCCGGGAAGCTGGATCTGCAGAGCCAACGTTACGTGTAGCTGTTCCTATGCAGTTGACTTTAGGAGGGGAAGCTGGTGAGAACTGCTGAGGTCCCTGCTTTCACACACACAAGCGTGGCCTTGTCTGCCCCTGATGGTTTGTTGCTGTCGTCACTGCCCTTTCCCTGGCTCTCCCACCTGTGTTCAGGAGAAGCATTAGGTTAAGAGGATGGGCTTTGGATCTGAGCTCTAATTCCACCCTGCCTGTTTGACCAAGTCCTAAACCACAGGTGACTCGTGAAGAACAGAGTGATAATACAGTAGGCCCCTTGGAAAGCTGAAAATACCCAACAGAAAATTCCAGAATGAACAATTCATAAGTTTCAAGTTGCCCATTGTTCTATTGTGATGAAATCTTACACCCGCTCCATCTTTGTCAGGGATGTGGATCCTCCCTTTGTCCAGTGTGTCTGTGCTGCATATATTACCTCCCCGTTAGCTAGTCAGTAGGTATCTCCACTATCAGATGAACTGTGAAGGTGTCACCGTGCTTGGGCTCAAGTAACTCTTATTTTATTTGATAATGGCCTCAAATCTTAAGAGGAACATGTTAAGTACCTTTTCAATATTGCAACAAAATACCTGAGAAAATCAACTTCAGGGAAAAAGATTTATTTTGGCTCAGGTTTTAGGGATTTAGTCAATGGTTGGCTGGCTCCATTGTTTTGTGTCTGTGGAGAGGCAGAACATCATGGTGGAAAGGTGTGATGGAAAGCTGCTCACCTTAGGGCAGGCAGAAAGCAGAGAAAGGAGGAGAAAAGGGGCCAGGGACAGGATATGGTCCCCAAAGGCACACCTCCAAAGACTCAGGGCCTCCAACTGGGTTCCACCCTTTACGGTTCCCACCACCTTCCTACAACCTTTAGCTACGAGTCCCTAAATGGATTAATCCACTGTGAGACTAGAACCTCATGATCCAATCACTTCCCCAAACCCCACCTGTGAACACTGCTGTGTTGAGGACCAAGCCTTCAACACACAAGACTTGAGGGCATTCCAGATCTTAACCATAACAAGTTCTGCTACTTTCTTGCAATTTGGATATGATGAAGGGAAGCTGGAAAGATCACCCTTTCAGAATGGCATCTCTTTTTCTGTTAAAAAAAATAAGAGAGACAGTGAGAGAGAAAGAGAGAATCGATTTATTAAGCTTTTCATGTGGCTTTCTTTGCTCTGACACTATGTTGTATACATAGTGCTGGGATTCAAACCCATGTCCTTGCACATGCCAGGTGAGTGCTGTAACCAGTGAGCCACTGCTCCAGCCCCAGAATAGGCACTCTTTCTGACCTGTACTTGGAACCCCAAATCTAACCCTATAGCTCTATTGGCTCCACCGACTTCCATTCAAAATGGAAATTGTAAAACTTTCCTTCTCTCCCTAGAGGGAGAGCTGCCCTAGGCACCAGAATCACACAGGGACTCTCGCACCTGATCCCCATCTCTGGAGCAATCCATTGTGGGCCCCTGGAGTTTGACAGGTGTCTGGGGTGCCCCTCTTAAAGTAGCTGCTCAGAGTTTGATGGGGAATGGACACAGCCTCAGGGAGGTGAGGTCTTGTGGGGCAGCCCTGCTTCTCCACCCCATGCCCACTGAGATCGCTGTCTAGTGCCTCCATGTCTGGACCCATAAATCACCCGGGCCAGGGTGTTTGGGTGCTGAGTCCAAGCCTTTGGTCTCAGAGCAAGCGACCCCTGCTGGCCTGAGAACCAATACTTTGCTGGGTTTCCCATCCAGGGGCAGAAGGGGAACCCCACATCCTGCCAGGTCCAGGCTGCACTTCTGCTTGGTTATCTCTAATGTGGATGAGAGGAGCCCATCCCGAGGCCCCAAATTTGAGGCTCAAAATTATTATAATAGCACTCCAATAAATACACCCCAGCACTCAGGGCTCTCCCCACTTGACTCTGCTCCAGTGAACATGACTACGCAGATCCAGAGGAACCCTTTTCCAAAGCTCTGTGGCCCAGAGACCTAAGGTGGCATTATCCCAAAACCATGTGTAGCCACCAGAGAAGGCCCAACACTGTGGGCGCTTCAAGAAGACCAAAGAACTCCCTCCTCGATTCCTACTTGCAGGCTGCATGGATGCAATGGGTTCTTGAATCAAGTATCATCACCCAGAAGCACCTTACATCCACTTCCTGTTAGTGATTCTGGAAACTTCCACTGTCCTGGTGCCCCAGGAGCAT
>PVKS010009464.1:0-63926 GCA_004027875.1 Aplodontia rufa
AATGTGCTGATTCTAAGTCCCCTGGAAAGATACCCAGGAGTGGAATAGCAGGGTCGTATGGTGGAGTCATCCCTAATTTCTTAAGGATTCTCCATACTGCTTTCCAGAGGGGCTGTACCAGTCTGCAGCTCCACCAACAGTGTGTTAGTGTGCCTATCTCTCCACAGCCCCTCCAGCATCTATTGTTGTTTATTTTCTTGATCTTTGCCATTCTGACTGGTGTAAGGTGATATCTTAATGTAGTTTTCATTTGCATTTCTCTGATTACTAATGATTTAGAGCACTTTCTCATGTATTCATTGGCTTGATCAATGTCCTCTGGTGAGAAGTCTCTGACAAACTAACACTTTTAAAAATCAGTTATACACTGGGCATGTTGGTGCATTCCTCAGCTTGGGAGACTGAGGCAGGAGGATCGCAAGTTCATAACCACTCTCAGCAACATAGTGAGGCCTAATCAACTTAGCGAGACCCTGTCTCAAAATAAAACATAAAAAGGGCTGGGGATGTGACTTGGTGGTTTAGTGTGCCTTGGTTGAATCCCTGGTGCCAAAAACAGATAAAAATTTTTTAAAAAGTTAATTTTTTTTTGAAATGCACAATACTCTCTGGACTTTTCAGTTATGTGAACCAATAAATACCATTTTTTGCTTAAATTACTTTGAGTTGGGGAAGAGCTAAACCATAACTTGCAATCCCATCTGCCACAGAGAAACCTAGTTCTATCAGGAACCGTGCAATAGCTCAATAGTTCAAAAGCTATTGTATGCTTTGCAGCCTGACAAAGGTGATAGTTGAATACTATTGTCTCTGAAAATAAAGGCTAATACTATCATTTGTTTCATAGGTGGAAGTTAACATTGTAATAGATATAGTTGGTACAAAATAACAAATTTAATATGGTTTATTGTAAGCACTAGTTGTTCATATTGATGGTCTCCCATTTGTTCATGAGGAGCTGGAAATCCTAAAGGACACTAACATTTCACAGGTTAGGGATTTGACTTCTAAATTCAACTTTTCTGACAATACCCAAATCTGAGTAAGGGATGGGACAAAACCCCTAATCCAGCATCAAGGACCAAAAGAGGAAAAATCAGAAAGAGATCTCAGGCCAAGAATCCACTTAAATTTAAGGAGCGAGAAAAAGCCTGCAGCCAGACCCCAGCCCACATGTTTCTGCCCAGGACTCCATCCCTGACATGGCAGGCATGCTGAACACCCCAAGGGCCCTGCATCTGGACATCACTCAGCTGTTGCACACATCTGCCAGGTCCAGATATATTGGGCCCTTCCTCACTAACAAAGAACCTAGCATGGTACCTAGGCTTGTGCCTTACAGACTGCCCCACATCTCTGGGATGCTAGGATCCAGCAATGCACCCCTACTGCTTAGCTTCAACAATGTAGTGGGCTGCCCTGCAACCCCACCAGGTTCCAATTTTGAGTCCTGGAACCTAGATCCAGAAAGAGGCTCCAGGCAAAAAGTTTTCTAGAAGAAGCTCGTCATCAGAGAGGTGATGTGTGATCTGACCCTTTGACTTGCAAGGAAGAAGCACCCAGAAAATTGTTTTGCTTCCACACAGGGAAAACAAATTCAAAGATCCAGAAGCTTTTCAACGTGAAGAATCAAAATAGAAGAGGTTCAATTCAAACTAACAAATCCCCTAGCAAGGAGCCAATGGACAGGGAGTGGAATGAAAAAAAAAATTATCAACCATTTGTTTACCAAAAGGAAAAATAAACTAAAAGAAGATTTAATGAAAGGACTAAGTGAGTAAACTCATGAGATGAAAAAATCTTGAGGAAGTAATGGAGCTAAAATCTGCAGTCAATCACATCAGAGAAATAATGAAAAAAATAATTATAGACTAACTACTATAGAAAATAGAACCTCAGCTCTTGAAAAAAGGATAGGAGGAGTAAGCTTGAGCATGCAGATGACAAATAAAAGAGAAAAATCTCACAGAATATGAGCAGAATTTTCAAAATGTCTGTGATAAAATTAGAAGAAATGATCTAAGAGCAATTGGGATACAGGAAGAAATTTAAACACAAAAGATTGGTTAAAAAAATTCTTAATGAAGTAAAGAAATTTTTCCCATATAAAAATAGAGTCAGATATGCTCATCCAGGAAGGTTATAGGATAACCAATAGGCCTAATCAAATGAGAAGCTTACCAAGACACATCATTTTCAAAATGTACAACAAGGAAATCAAGGAAAGAATATTAAAAGCTGCAAGAGAGAAATGCCAAATCACATTCAGAGGCAAACCACATCTGACTTATCTGATTTTTCAGTTCCGTTTCTAGAAGCAAGAACATTTTGGGAGGATATCTTTCAATGTCTGAGTGATCACAATATGCAGCTGAGAATACTATACTCAGCAAAACTCAGCTTCAAATTTGATGGGGAAACAAGAACTTTTCAAGATAAGATCAAACTTGCAGTATTCATGAACAGAAAACAAGCATTACGAAGAATGTTCAAGGATAAACTCCAGATAGAAGAACAATCAAATGATCCTTAAAACCCACAAACAGAGGAAAGTCAATAAAGGTAATGCTATCAACAGACAACCAAGGCAAAACAGAACTTACTAATAAAACATAATGACTATTAACCACAACCTTATAATTATCTAACACTGAATGTGAATGTTCTCAATGCACCAACCCAAAGACACAGATTAGTCAAATTTGTGTCAAGAAACAAAATTCAAGAATGTGCTTCTTAGAGAAGACCCACCTTACAGCCAATGATACCCACAGATTAAGGGTGAAAGGATGGAAAAAAATATACCAGGAATACAACCCAAGAAAGCAAGCTGGTGTTGCAATACTTAACATCAGATGAATATATATCAAACAAACTAATCAGAAGAGATAAAGAAGGCTTCTACATCCTAGCAAAGGGAATAATAAAACAGGAAGATATAACCATAGAGAATATATACTCACCAAATAAAAATGTTCCCAAGTATATGGAAAAATTACTACAGGACATAAAACCACATGTGGATATGATAATACTGGGAGATTTTAATACTCCTCTATCACCACTAAAGAGAACATCAAAGCCAAAAAGCAATAAAGAGATCTCCAACCAAAACACTTCATATATCAAACTGGACTTAACATATATTTACAAAATATTCCACCTCAAAATGGTTGAATTCACTTTCTTCTTGCTAGTGCATGGATCCTTCTCCAAAATAGTTCATATTCTAGTTCACAAAGAAAAATTTGGCAAAAATTCAAAAGATATTATTTTATGTAGACTACCTTACCATGAAATCATTACCTTAGCAATTAACAGCAAAAAACATTACAGAAAACACACATATAAATGGAAATTGAATAACACTTTATAAAATGAAGAATAGACCTAACAAGATATGAGAGTAGAAATCAAATTTTTGTAAGTGAATGAGAAGAAGACATAACATATCGAAACTTCTGGGATGGCATGAAAGCATTCGTAAGAGGCAAATTTATAGCACTGAGTGCCTACATTAAAAATCAGTAGGGATCCCAAATAAATAAGCTTATGCTCTACCTCAATTCCCTACCAAAGGAGGAAAATCTAATCTCAAGGCCAGCAAAAGACAGGAAGTAATCAGAATCAGAGCTGAAATCAATGAATTTGAGAACAAGAACAACAACAAAAGCAATAAAAAGAATCAACAAAGCAAACAGCTGGTTCTTCAAAAAAAAAAAAAAATAAAATTGACAGACCCCTAACCAATGTCACTAAAAGAAGGAGGGAAATGGAGCAAATCAACAAAATCACCAATGAAAAGGGTGTGATCATTACAGACCCCATGGAAATCCACAAGATTGTAAGAATATGGACAAATATCTAGATACATACAGCATCCCCAAATTGATTCCAGATGATATTGAAATCCTATACAGCCCATTAACAAGCGCTGAAATCCATATAGCAATTAAAAGCATTCTAAAGGAGAAAAACACAAGACCTGATGGATTCTTCACTGTTTTACCACACCTATGAGGAGGAGCTAACACCTCTCTTTATTAAGCTGTTCTTATAAATTGAAAATAAAGGAACTCTACCAAACACTTTTTATAAGACAATCATAACTCTAACACCAAAACCCAACAAAGACACATCAAAAAAAGAAAACTACAGACTAATATCCCTGCTGAACCTCAATGCAAAAATCCTTAATAATGTTCTAGCAAATCACATTCAGAAACACGTCAAGAGGGGCTGTAGTGGTTGCTCAGTGGTTAGAGTGCTCACCTGGCATGTGCAAGGACCTGGGTTCAAACCACAGCACCACACACACAACTAAGATTGGAGAAACAAAGGTCAGATGAAAAAATAAATAAAACTAATCCTCTTTTACTCTTTCTCACTCTATCCCTTTCTCTTAAGACACACACACACACACACACACACACACAAACACACACCAAGAAGATAATTTATCACGATCAAGGGGGCTTCATTCCAGGTATGCAAGACTGGTTCAACATGCGCAAATCAAAATGTGATTCACCACTTAAACAGAATTAAGGACAAAAAACATCTCCATAGATGGAACAAAGGCCTTCTATAGAATCAAGTACCCATTTATGCCCAAAACTCTGGAGAACATAGGGATAAAAAGAATTTATCTTAACTATGTAAAGGCCTTATATGACAAACCCTCAGCTAATATAATATTAAATGGAGAAAAGCTGAAAGCATTTCCACTATACTTGGTAATACAACAAGGCTGTCTGATCTCACCATTTTTATTCAACATGGTTCTGGAGACCCTATCCAGAGCAACCAGGCAAGAGAAGGAAATCAAAGGGTAAGAATGGGAAGAGAGGAAGTCAAATTATCCCTTTTTGCTGATGATATGATCCTATATTTGGAAGATCCAAAAAACTCCACCAGAAAACTGTTTGAGCTTATAAACAGATTTAGGAAACTGGCAGGCTACAATATCAACACACATTAATCAATTGTTTTTCTATACACTAACAGTAATAGGGCAGAAGAAGAAATCAGGAAATTGGTCCCATTCACAATATCCTCAACATAATAAAATAAGTGGGAATCAATCTATCAAGGGAAGTGAAAGATCTCTAGAATGAAAATTATTGAACATTGAAGAAAGAAAATGAAAAAGACCTGAGAAGAGGAATGATGCTCCATGCTTTTGGTTAGGCAGAATTAGTAAAGCCAAATTAGACGTTCTGCCAAAAGTGCTATAAAAATGCAATACAATTCCCATCAAGATATGAAAGTCATTATTTACCAATATAGATAAAACAATTCTCAAATTCTTTTGGAGCAACAAGAAACCCTGAATAGCCAAAATATTACTAAGCAAGAAACACAAAATAGGTGGTATCACAATACCAGATCTAAAATTGTGTTATGGAGCTGTAGTAACAAAAATAGCATGGTACTGGTATCAAGATAGGAATGAAGACCAATGGAATAGAATAGAAGAGACCAGACAAACCCACAAATCTTGAAACACCTAATATTTGACAAAGGGTGTCAAAATGTAACATGGATGAGTGACAGCATGTTCAACAAATGGTGCTGGACAAATTGGAAAGGCATTTGCAGGAAGTTAAAATGAGATCCTTATTTCTCACCTTGCACAAAAATCAAAATAGAATGGATCAGGGAACTAGGAATTAAACCAGCTACCATAAAACTGCTAGAAGAAAAATTAGGACAAACACTCCAGCATTTAGGAGGAGGGAAAGACTTTCTCAACAAGACTCCCAAAGTGGAATAATTAAAGTAAAAAATTTGTGGTATGTCATTAAACTAAAAAGCTTTTGCTCAGCCAAGGATTTGTTCAAAACTGTGAAGAGAGAACCTACAGAATGGGAAACAATCATGCCCTGTGATTCCTCCAACAGGAAATTAATACCCAAAATTTACCAAAGACCCAAAAAACTTAATACCAGAAACACAAACAACCCAATGAATAAATGGGCCTAATAGTTAAATAAATACGTCTCAACACAGGTAATCAAAGATGCCAATGAAGAGAACACTAACATGAGAAAGTGTTCTAAATCACTAGTAATCAGAGAAATGCAAATGAAAACTACATTAAGATTTCACCTCATTCCAGTCAGATAGCCAAAGGTGAAGAATATAAACAGTAACAGACGCTGGAGGGGTTGTGGGGTGATAGGAACACTAGCACATTGTTCTTGGAACTGCAGACTGGCACAGCTGTTCTGAAAGGCAGGGTGGAGACTCCTCAAAAGTTAGGGATCCATCCACTGTACAATCCAGCTATCTGTATTCTGGATATTTTCCCAGAGAGTTAGAATCAGCACATTACAGAAACACAGCAAAATCTATGTTCACAGCAGCTCAATTTGCAATAGCTAAATTATGGAACCAACCTAGATGCCCTTCACTGGGTGAATGGATAGAAAAATCATGATACACACACACACACACACACACACACGCATGCATGCACAATGGAATTCTTCTCAGCAACTAGAAACAAAAATATTGCGGCCTCTGAAGGTAAACAGATGGCAATGGAAGAAATCATGCTAAGAGAAGTTAGGCAGACCCAGAGCCAAGTGTTGAACATCTTCCCTCATCTGCGGAGGCTGGAGCAAACCCAGGCTTGGGTGAAAGGATGTCAAACCCCTGTATTAGACCCAGCAAAGGCACGGCAACACAATCTAGGGGAACCATGGGTATGTGGGGGGTGGAGTGAGGAGGCAGAGGGGGTAGAGAAAAAAAATAAATGTTTTTTGAACAATAAAAAAGTAACCAACTAAAGGAATAGCTAAAGTACTTAAAATATGAATGAATTTATATAAACCTCAGTGAATATAATTAACAAAGGTAATTCTATATTATGTGTACTTAACTCATATGAAAAGAGGCTTATTTAATCATCCTGGGATCATAGCCATCCCTGCGTGGTCCTTCTTTTAGTTATTGTTATTTGAAAATTTTTACACTATCAAATTTGCTCCACTACATGTGAAAATACAACATGCTCATTTCCATAAGCTCCAGCAATCTGAGTGCCATCTATTGACCACACAATATTAAATATGCTGCCAGTGTTGGGCTTTTCTAAAGCATATGACCACTGAAGGAAAAAAAAGGAAAGATAAATTGATTTATCAAAAAAATGTTTTTAAGACTTTAAAATTGGTCACATGTTAACATATTATGATATTTATGGAATTATTAAAATATTTTTCTTAATAAGATTCTAGTATGCTGTGAAAAAATGAAATAAGTACACAACTATATAGTAACACCCTTTCTCATATGTATCAGGTACATATAATCTCCAGTGGAATTTAAGCTAGAAAGTAGATAAAGCTAGAAATATAATTTGTAAATTAGTATACATACTTGAAGAATTAACCATAAATCGATGTAGAGTGATAGAAAAGTAAAAGTAACTTTGATGCATAAATAACAGAAGCAAAATAAAATTATTACCATCCAATATATTTTCTGAGGAGGAATTTGAGATAGTAAGCAGTAAAGGATTGAAAAATAGAACACTACCAGTTGTAGGGTATAGGAAACATTAACCATCAGATTTAGTGAGCTGCATACATATAAGATTTTATAAATGTTAACAAATGCACACTGGGATAAATCACCCAAAAACACACTTCAAGACAAAATATATTTTAAAAGCAATCAGAAATAATAATATATTATTCACAAAGTAGTCAAATTAAACAACAAGATTCTATAAATTACCAATAAAACTACTAAAACTATAATCTATCCTCTATGGTTGAGAAAATAATAGCTGTTTTGTGAGAAGTTTTTCACCAGGTAAATGACGGTTTGAGCTTCTGTTATACACAGAACAAAAGAAAAAAGACATTAAAGAAGATATTTTTTTCAATGGATTCTCATCTCTAAGTCCTCATAAAGAATATCTGTTAAAAAAAACTGAAACCAGACACAAAATTTAAGATAGAGAAAAAAATGAAAGTGCAGAAAATTTTATAAGTGTGGAAAATGTAAATATTCACCAACTATGTAAACAATACAATATTAGTGATTAACAGGAAATGGGGTGACTGAAATATTGAACATCAATGTTATTTAAAATTCCAGTGAAAAACTGAAGTCAAAGACTGCAAAGATTGCTGAAGTTTTTTAAACTGTATAAAGATTGATAACTTCATCCTTTTAAATGTGTACTTTCTTTTATGTTTTAAGGATGATCAATAAAAAAAAAAACTTGGATGCTTAACTCTCAAAACTGTAAGGTACATTTTAAAGAACTGTCACAAAAGCAATTTTTCTATTATCACCTTCTCAGGGACTAATTGTTTCCAAATTTCATCAGTTTATTCTAGGACTAATGAAACTTTTGCAAATCATACAGTTCAGTATATGACGTTGTTCTATGTTAACCCTGATCTATGATTTAATACCTTACAGTTTTACTCCTTATGAGGCCAAACCAAAATAAAAATATCTGTAATCATTACCATGGAAAACTTTCTTTCTTTAATGAAAAATAGGTTTTATAACTGTTTGGAAAACAATTACAAAAAATTTCAACGCATAAAATCTTTAAAGATATTATTTAAAACATTTCAACTATTTTATTAGAAAAATGATCTTCTCTGATTTTTTAATGTTTTTATTAGTGCATTATAGTTGTACAAAATGGTGGTGTTCATCTTGACATAATCATATGTGAAGGGAATGTAATTTCCTCCATTTTCAGGTTCCGGTACTTTTCAATTTCCCTCCCTTCCTCCCTGCTCCTGTTCCCCTTCCTCTACTCTGTTTTCCTTTTATCTAATTATTATTTTTTAAAACTGTGCTTTATAGATATACAGAAAGGTGGAATTCATGATGGTATATTCATATATGTACGTAGCATAATTTGGCCAATTTCATTTCACATTTCCTCCCTATTTCTATCCCACTTCCCTCTTCCTCAGTCCCCTCCATGGACTCTATAGATCTCTCTTCTATTTTCATAGGATCTTCCTCCTTTTTTCCCTTATTTTGGCCTACTGTTCCCATATGAGAAAAAACTTTGGCCTCTTCACTTTCTTTTGTCTTGTTTATTCTTCTTAACATGTTCTTCAGTTCCAGCCATTTACCAGCAAATGCCGTAATTTTATTCTTCTTTGTGGTAAAGCCTTATTGTGTATATATAACATTTTCTTTAACTGTTCATCTGTTTACAGGCACCAGACCTGTTTCCACAACTTGGCTATTGTGAACTGTGCTGTTGTAACTTGTGTGGCAAATATAATTTTTCTTTAGATTACACGTGATTTGCCATGCAATTATGAAAAAGTGTTTTCCATTGTGCAAAGGAATGCCATTCAATTGCCTATCATTTCTAATTTTATTTTAGTGACACCTAATCATCTTAAAAACAAGGGTCAGTGCCTCAATCATCCCTTCATTCTCCATTTGATGGCATAATTTACTGAAGCAGAAGGGAGTGGAGGGATAAACATTAAAAGAAGGAAAACAACTTATCAACTTAATGCATGTATCATTTGCTACACATTATATCATAGCAGGTTAGTCCACTCATCACTGCTGTGAAAAATGCCTGAGAAAAATCTATTTAAATGAGGAAAGCTTATCTTGTGTCACATTTTCAGAAATTTTAGTCCAAGTTTGTCTGTCATTGTTTTGGGCCTATGTGAGGCAGTACACCATGTGAGGGAATGAGTGGCAGAGAGAAACCCTCACCTCATGACAGTCACCAAAAGAAGAAAGAGCCAAGGTCCCAATATCCCTTTTGAAGGCACAGTTTCAGTGACTTAACTTCACTCTAGTATTCCCAACCTCCCTAAGTTTCCACCATCTCTGACAGTGCCACAGTCTGGTGACCAAGTCTTTAACACATGGGGCTTTGGCAGATACTACAGGTCCGAATAGTAAAAAAATACTATTACTGCTTTCTAAGAATCATGAAAAAACATTTAAAAAAAATTAAAGTCCCATTTCTTAAAGTAGTACTATCCATATTAACCTTTTTTTTATTAATAAGAATATGGACCAATAACAACAATATTTATCAATGAGTTGTGTTCTGCCATGTACTGTTGAATTTACTTTCACATTAATCCCCACAAAAAGGCATTCAGTAAGAACTAATGTGACTCTCAGTTTGCAGGTGGAAGGTGTGTGGCAGGGCCATGTTTGTAAGGGATTCCATATTCAAATCCAAAGCAATCTGGCTTCAGCACTTTTTAGGAAATCATAAAGTGATACCTGCTCATAGGTAAGAGAGCTAGAATTCAATCTCAGGAACACCAACTACCAAGCCACATTCTTTAAAAGTTGCACTATACTGCCTAAGATATGCTTCCTGTAATGACAGAGTAGATTGTTTCTGATCAGCACTAATGCTAGAAAATATGAAAGAACTTTTTAAGTAAACTGAAATGTTTTTCAACGTAACCATTGATGGGTATGGAAGATTGCCAAAGGCCATTCAGTCAGGCAGTGAACCCCCTGCTTCCTGTTTTGAAGTTTACAGGCTCCTTTACACCAAAAGTCATAGCAATCTTCAGAGCTGCCACACAAGAACACAACAAAGCATGTTCCTGACCCAGACTCTTGAGGGAAGGGCTGCCCTTGGCCCCCATGCCAACAGGAAGTAGCCAGATATGACATCATCAACCCAATTCATAATATCCCTTTAGAGTCTGGAGTGATGGATATGGAAGATTGCCAAAGTCTATTCAGTCAGGCAGTGAAACCCCCTGATCAGTGTTTTGAAGTTTACAGGCTTCTTCACACTCAAATCACAGACTCTGCCCTTATGGAAACATAGTGTCTCAGGCCCTTATCAAAGGATCCCCACTCTACTAAAATAAACAGCTTGACCAGAAAATTCCTGTAGTGACCACCCTCCCTCCACCCAGTTCAGTCCTTAAAAGACCACCTATCCAAAAGCCAGATGGCCATTTTCCACTTGGAAAGTGTGTCCCGCAACTACTTCAATAAATCTTGATCTGTTGAGGCCTGGATGCTTTCTTTCTGTGCTTCTTACTCACACTTTTCAGCCACTTTTCCCATTGGCCATGATTATAATGAATTGCAGGGCAGGAATTATGAGAGAAGAAATGGCAAGAGTCAACAAATTGGCAACCTTCAACCTTTAGGGTTTATCCAGTTTCCCATACCACGGCAACTGAAAAAGTTTACACAAAACTTTTGGCAGAAATGGTATTTTCATTGTTAAAAAAAAAAAAAAATCAAACACCTGCAAAAACATCAAACACCTGGAAATAAAGTCCATCCAGTAATGGTCCAGTTTTGAATAATCTCAGCATCTATTGCATTTATGTTATGTAGTAAGCTCCTGACTAAAGCAAAACTAAATAAATTTTAAAGTAATTTAAAAAGAGAATGCAAGATGTGGTAAAAATTATGACATATGTGTAATTCAAATTCTAGATTAAAAAAGATAGAAAAATAATTAAAAACAGCTAATAGTAGAAGAATGTTTAAAGTTTTAATGACAGATTTTCAAAGCTAACTTCAAGATAAGGATAGAAGAAGATCTAGGGACCCCAAGCAGGATAAATTCAAATAGGAATATTGTAGAGCTAATGTTTAAAAACTGGTGAAAGACAAATTGAAATTTTTAAAATTAACCTAAGTGTAAAACACCAAAATTACCTCCAGTAGAACCAAAATAAGGCCGATAACTAACATTTTAATACAAACAATGGAAGTCACAGGACAATGTCTGTCTTTAAAATACTAAGTTACTAGCTCCATTCTAATGTTTATATCCAGTTGAACTATCAATTTAAAAATAAGTAGACTTCATAGTAATTTTCAGGCAGGAACTTTGCTCATTTGTTACAGCCATATAGGTATAAAAGTTAATATCATTTTTTTCCAGGCACAAGTAGTCTTTTGTGGAAACATTTCTGATTTGAATGTATGGGACCTTAAAAGAAAGGAAGCAGCACATCTGGTGGATGCATTGGGAAATCTTGTGTCCTAAATTACCAGAGAATACTCACCCTATCTGGGCTCAGTATTTGAGCACAACAAAAGAAATAGATGTTTTCTACCCTATAGTCCACCCAGTTATGAACCTAAAATACAAAAGAGAGGTGAGAGATTACAACTTATATATGGGTAGAGATATGGATAATAAAACTGTCATGCCCCATACCTTAAGGAAATACTCCATCCAGCTGGTGGAAGTTGATTATGTTAGGGCAGCAATTCTTAAATAGATTGCACAAGCTATGCAAGCATAGTTTTGCCTTTCCTTCAGAATGTCATGTAGAAATGTTATGTGATGTCCCAGATGTTTGATTCACCAAAACAGTATACTTGTGTAAGAATGGGTAGGCACATGACAAAGAGAGTCGGTGATTTATGCACAACAATAAATGGAAAACTTGGACCTGATCAGAATAGAACAGCCTGCTCAGATGCAGCTGAAAGTTAAGGTTAGATCCTGGCGCCGTCCAAGTTGGTAAAATACCATCCTTAAAGACCTTTGTGTCAATAATCATTTGACCATGTCTCCCAGTACGTAAAACACTTTGTCATAATCCAAAGGGTAGGCGTGTTCCCACTTAAATGTTAGTCCCAGGGATAAACTTTGGAAATGTGGAATTCTTTCCTCACAACTCCGCAATCAATGTTAAGGGTTCTGCCTTCCCCTGCTATCTCATCTAACAGAGTACGAAAGCAAGGGACTAGAAAGCAAGGAAATGAGAAAAATTCCACACAGAGAGGATGTACTAGCTTTTATTTAGTGAGAGCAAGGAAGGAAACTTTGGCAATTGGTTACATGGTCTGTGTTTCTTTGTTCACTCTTGCCTAGTTTTGATCATAAATTACTAATTCATTAATTCTAACTGAAAAAAGTTCCTGGGGACTAGAAACTCAGATCATTTGCTTTATTCTCCAAGGTAAGATACCAAGGCCAGCAGGATTGGCACATGAGGACATTGGGAATCTATCTAGAATGAGCATGAGAAGAGGAAAATGAATAGTATCAGTTGCTGCCCCAAGACCAGCTGCTGTGATAAGAGCTATAAGACATCTCAAAAGCCTTTTTTATATAAATTTCCTGTAAGAAATAATACCTGGGGCTGGACAGGTGGCTCAAAGGTGGAGCACTTGCCTTGCATGAACTAAGACCTAGGTTTGAACCCTCCATATCATACACAACTGAGTGTCAGAAAAACAAAGACCAGATGGAAAACAAGTGAATTGATTTATCAAAAACAAGTGAAATTGACAGAGCCAGAAAAGGTGGGGACTTAACAGCCATTTCAAGACCCAGGAACTTTGGTAGGAAGCAAATATTGGTAGGCTGATGTTGGACGTGAAGCCTGCACCTTCTAGAGCCCTTTCAGGCACTTGTCCTAACTGCTAGGAGTTTGAGCTGCTACTGATTTCCAGCTGAGTCTCTCACTGAGGATTTCTTTCCACCTGAAGGAGACCTCACTGGCCATTATATTCCTCCCATGTGTAGGAGAAGCAGGAAGACCAATGTGGCTGGAGTCAAGGAAGCAAAAGAAAGAATCAATGAGGTCTAAGAAATAATTCATGGAAAGAAGATGATAGATGAAGTTTAGACAAAGGAACAGAGAAAAGTAATTAGTCTTTTTCCCCCATCTAACAAAAAGTCATCTTTTTTTTCAGTTATCCTATATCTTTTTTCAAAAAAGAGTAAAAGAAAAAAAGCAAAGAGTTTCATCAAATTTTCTATTTTGCCTACTAGCTAGAGCACTAAATGAAAATGATTTATCAAAATAACTTCACAGTGAATATTATCCCATATATTTTTTAAAAAACATGCTTTTATGAACTCAATATATCTTAATATAAACTAAATAGATAATATTCAGAACAATTAAAATGAAATGAAAACTCCTTGAAGCTAATATTATATTTTTTCCTAAGACTTCTGCATGTTGTTCCTGATATACAGAAGTCAGTTATTTTACGGAAAATACTTGGAAATTTTGGATTTACTTTACAATTCTTGATTTTTTGACAGTCTATATATGCCTCTTTATTGGGCTGAATAATGCCCCTCCATCAAAAGTCATTTCCACCTGAAATCGGTGATCCTGGCCTTGTCTGGAAATTGGGTCTTAGTAGATGTAATCAATTTTAGAAGGGTCAGACTGGATTAGAGTGGACCCTAAATACATTATGACTGGTGCCCTTATTAGAAGAGGAAGATCTGGACACAGATACACACACAGAAGGAATAATATAGTTATGGGAAGATGGATGGAGGAACTGAAGAGATGCAGCCACAAAAGAAAGAATATCAAGGATGACTCGGATGGCTGGCTAGAAAATGACAATGAAGGAATATTTCTTATTTCTTGGGAATTTTTTTTTTTTTTGTTACTAGGGATTGAACCCAGAGGTCCTTAACCACTGAACCACACTCTAGTCTCTTTTATTTATTTATTTATTTTTATTTTGATACAGAGTATCACTAAGTTGCTTAGCGCCTTGCTGAGTTGCTGAAGCCGGCTTTGAACTTTCAATCCTCCTATCTCAGTATCTCTTGTCACTGGGAGTACAGGAATGTGCCACCACACCCAGCTGTCATGGGATCTTTGGAGGGACTATGGCCCTACTGACAGCTTGATTTTCGCCTTCTAGACAGAACGGTGAGAAGAAAATGTCCATTGTGTTAGGCCTTTCGTTTGCAATAACGTGTTACTACAGCCCTAAGAAGCAGTCTTTACACAAAGAAGAATTTTTAAATTCTCATGTTTTAATTTTTTCCTTATATGGTTGTCCATTTGTCCATCCTCAACTGATTCTGAGTTTAAAATGAAAAATAATTGGAGAGGTTTTATTTTTTCTCACATAGACTATAAATTAAACTCCTTTTCAATGTTGATAAAATCATTCCTTATTTAATTTTCCTGATGCCTATATTGTGATACCTCAGCTATATCACAGATTTTCTCTTTTCTTTCAATTGTATCTTATATAATCACTCTAATTTCATTATGAAATAGGATAGTTGCAGGCTGAATATTTTTCTATCGGAAACACATAAATCCCTAGAATGAATCGTTTAAGTAACAGAACCATTAAAAAGAATTAAGAACTTGTTTTCTTTCTGTTTTTTTCTCTCATATGTGACTTGAGAAAAGCAGGTAAATAATTTTATGTTCATTTTATTTTTTCTGGAAACTCATGCATTTTTGGAGGGCAGTAATTGTCACAGCCAATTGGTTTCATTAAACTCTTTCCTGCTAATCTTCATAAGGCTTTAAGCTATCTTACTTATCAACCAAAGTTTTACTGTTTTGTAAAAGTTTCAGTAATAAAGATTTATATCACACAGCCAGGAAAGCTACCAAGACCTGGCTTGGTGACAACTGTGCCTGAGATAGCTTTAGAAGAGATGAATAAGATGGGGGCGGATATGTACCAGCTCTGACCCTGTGATCAGCACAGTGGTACAAGGTGCTCTCCATCTTGCTAATCCCCTTCATGTGAGCTGCTCTTTGAACTTGTGGCGTAAACCCATGCTGCCTGAAGAGTAAATGGTTACTATGAGAATTGTCTCACTTTGAAATTTGACCACAGGCCTCCACTACTGGGCTCTGAAATCTATCACCAAGTTTTTCTGTGATGCTACCAGCTGGTCACCAAGCCCTGGAAGGATTCTAAAACAGGTCAACTCCTGGGAAATTGGAGGCTTTCTTAAATAGTCCATGCAGGGATCAAGATGTCCCTGAAGCCTTTTTTTAATCTTCTGTCCACTGCAAGGCATTCCACAAATTTCCGCATAACCTTGTCTCCCTCTCTTCTCCGCTTGCACAGACTTGTCTGGAGGTCTTGCTTTGCTCTGGCAGTTAATGAAGCCATGTCCATTTCCATCCCTATTCCCTTTCACTCAGCTTTTGCTCTTCGAAAATCATTGCCATTTTGACACTGTCTTGGCATCTGTCTCCAGTTGTTTTAGAATTAACACAAATCAGAAATTTCCAAGGTGTGGTTTCTAGGTTTCATCGTTCCTTGAACAATGCTGTCTCTGCCTTAATTTAGGATGCAATTTCCCCAGGTTCTCCTTTTTTCCCATTCTGGATCTTGTGCATCATTATAAGAGGACTTCTGCTGTTGTGAATTTGGTATCCAAGAATGCATGTGGTTCTTTAATCATTGGGATTTCTTTGATAATGTAGCTTTCTTAAATATGTAGCAGATGCAAAATCTACATTTTTGGAAGTATGCATCTAAATATATCTGTGAATGTTCAGTTTTTATTCAATCTCTCGAGGAATTTCAATGTCGATAATTTCAGTAGAAAGAAACTTGGCAGAAAACATGAATTTGAAAGAAACACAGACAATGTATTGTTTGTTGAAGCAATGTTGTTAAAATTTCTAAATAGTCCCTATTTCTATTCTCGTTTATAAGTAAAATTGGTTAATGCACAGGCACCGCCCACCCCTACCCCACACTCTTCAGAAACTCGCACCAGTCTCTGGACCACATTTGCAGAAGCAGAATTTTTAAGATTAGGAGACTTGGAGAAGTCAAGGTGATCCTTGGTTTTAAATTGGTTTTAAATTCAATATCACTTTTTCCTTACTTCTGTATATATGCTAGTACCTTAATTATTATGTTAGAAAAATTTATTTTTTTCAATCATATAGAATACCAGCTTATCTAGCTTAGTGTCCTAAAAATTGCAGTCTAGACAGTAGGCACTCTTTGAAAAACCATGCTTCCTCTCTTTCTGTCAAGTGTCCCTTACCTGTACTGAGATACTACATTCCCCCAAAACATCTAATGCAATATAGCATTTTATCTATTTCCTTGTGCTTCTTTATTTGTGCTTATTTATTTATTACCCAGTACCTTCTGCTACATCATTAGTAAGTATGGGTGCCAGCTCATTTTCTTTATTTTCTATATTTAATTTTGGTACCAAAGATTGAACACACTGAACCACATCCCCAGCCCTTTTTATATTTTATTTTGAAACAGGGTCTCACTAAACTGCTTAGAGCCTCACTAAATTGCTGAGGCTAACTTTGGATTTGTGATCCTCCCTAGTGTCTGGGATTACGGGCATGTTACAGGGCAGTTTCTTTCTTCATTTTTTAAAAGAGAAAGAGAAAGAGAGAAAAGAAACAACTTTTTTTTCTTATCATTTGGCCTTTGTTTCTCTAACATTTAGTTGCATATGTGGTGCTGGGTTTTGAACCCAGGTCCTTGCACATGCCAGGTAAGTGCTGTAACTGATGAGCCACCACCCCGGCCCATACATGGTGGTTTCTTTTTCTTTTTCTTTTTTTTTAACTTTTAACAACCATACAAGTTTTTTAACAAAACAGTATAAAATGTGTATAGTTTCTGGATACTACATTTACACCCAGGAGTGCCCCCCCAATTATCCACACTTATCCCTCCCTTCCCTTACCCACTATATCTCTAAAAAAAGTATTAGGCTATATAGCATTACACCTTATCTGGATTTAACACATGATAATAGACCATCTTTCTCAATGGCCAGGGTCTAGTCCCAACCTCCACAGATGAATGGAGACAATTGACCCTTGGTTCTCTGGGTTAAGCTGATATTACTAAGCATAATTTCTTCCATAGCCATCCATTTACCTTCAAAGGCTGCAATATCATTGTTTCTAATTGCTGTGTAAAATTCCATGGTATATATGTATGACAGCTTTTGGATCCATTCATCCAGTGAGGGACATCTGGGTTGTTTCCAAAGTCTAGCAATAGTAAATTGAGCTGCACAAAAACACTAACAGCCCAATTAATAAATGGGCCAAAGAGCTAAAAAGAAACTTCTCAACAGAGGATACTGATCAAGCCAATGAATACATGAGGAAAAAAAAGTGCTCTAAATCACTAGTAATCAGAGAAATGCAAATGAAAACCACATTAAGATATCACCTTACACCAGTCAGAATGGCAAAAATGAAGAAAATAAACAATAATAGATGCTGGAGGGGCTGTAGGGAGATAGGGACACTATTACACTGTTGGTGGAGCTGCAGACTGGTACAGTCCCTCTGGAAAGCAGTGTGGAGAATCCTCAAAAAAAAACTAGGGATAAGCCCACCATACGACCCTGCTATTGCACTCCTGGATATCTTTCCAGGGGATTTAGAATCAGCCCATTATAGTGACATAGCAATATCTATGTTCATAGCAGCTCAATTTACATGGCAGTTTCTTAACAGCACAAGTATTGACATCTCCTAAGCTTGGAATGATGAGTACTCACCACTCTTGACCCTGTCTCTCCGTTCAGCCAGAACTTGATGGTCTTAATGTTCCCCTTCCCTTGCTTGAACTTAAATTTCCTGTTCTTCTGACTCAAGGCTCATTACCTTTTCTAGAAACCTTATTCTTGTACATTCTTCCTATAATCCATTGCGATTCAAATCTTCTCTAAAGTTTCTTGCTGTTTTTACAACACAGCAATGTCTTTCTCAAGGACTGGAGACATCCTGTGAAATGTACTCATCAAGGAAGATAATGCCATGCTTGCTATATTTTGCTGGGAAGACAGAAGCCTAACTTCTGTGGCTGCCTTGCTCCAGGTTATAAACTATCATGAAGTTATAGGAGTTTGTCTTTGCTTTGGGTAAAGCCTGCCAGCAGACACACAAGGCCTATGACACCTACCCAGCTCTTAAAGATCTCTAGCCCTTTATCCAGCAGAGTTGAGTTCAGGGAGAGTTCTGGCCTCAATTTCCTATTCCAATACCCTTGAATAAAATTCCTTGCCTTTTTGACTTGTTACAGGGCAACTTTGCCTCAATAATCCCATACCATGTTCACCACAATGCCATTACTTCCTGGTCCCAAATTATTTATCAGTTAAAAACAACAAAAACACTTCCTCTGTAACAAAATAACAGTGAAATCAAAGTGACCCAAATAGTGAAGAATATATTTTCATTTAGCATAAAATCTAGAAGAGGCGTTGTATTCCAGTTGATCCAACACTTTCATGACATAATCAGAGTACAGGTATTTCTGGGTCTCAAGGCTGGATCAGTGCTGAGTTTCTATTATCTCTTGGCTGTGGGATGGGTGTCAAAAAATTAAAAAAAAATCTAAATGACTAAATGTCTCCCTTTTAAAGAGCTTAAAGAATGGGAGGAAAAAATACAGAGATGGATTTTGAGTATTCCACATATTTAATTTTAAAATTTGGAAAATTAGTCATCAAATGTTAGCTATTTTCTGATGATGCTTTTTGATATTTTTGGCCATAATTATAATAAACCCATGAATCCAAATCTGGCAGCCCCAATAAAACTGTTAAAAGCAAAAGGAGAATCCAGGTGCAGCAGTGCATGCCACATGCCTGTAATACCAACCATTCAGGAGGATGAGTCAGGAGGATCACAAGTTCAAGAATAGCCTGGGCCATTTAAGAAAGCCCTGTCTCAAACATAAAATAAAAAATGCTTGGGGTGTAGCTTATTATTTGCCTTGCATGTGCAAGGCCCTGGGTTTAATCCTTAATACCACAAAAAAAGGGGGCGGAAAGTACATTGTAAAATGGCTGCAAATGTTCAATAATACTGTCCATTATGATGTAGCTCGAGAGTTCTTGGATTATAATTTACTTCAACTTTTAAATTTAAGTAAATTAAATATAAAGTTATATCTTTTTTCAGAAAGATAGGCATGATTGGTTTATGCCAATCTTTACCTGGTGTACCTGTACTTCCTTCTGATACATTGGATTCAGAATAAGAATAATATCTATTAATACTCTGAAAGTCATAAAGTCCTTGAAGTTCCTCAGTTTGTCATTTTACTTGAAATATTGATTTTGTATTGTACTTACTGTGCTTTCAGCATAATTAAATAACTACCTAATATGTTTTTCTTTTATATTGTGAATGTTTTCCATCATTCTTCTTTAAGTATAAAAGTAATTTAAATGATTGTCATAATCATAACTTTAATGTCATTGCTGCATATGTAAGAATAGAAAAGTGGATATTTAATATTGAATTCAGTGAAGTCAATGAAATGGAGGGGAAATTGAGCACACATAAGGAAATCTTATTTATTATTTTTTTGGAACAGGGAATTGAACCAAGGAGTGCGTAACCACCAAGCAACATCACCAGTCCTTTCTAGTTTGCATTTTGAGAGAGTCTTGGCTAAGTTGACAGGGTCTCGCTAAGTTGTTCAGTCTGACTTTGAACTCGCATCCTCCTGCCTCAGCCTCTGGAGTCACCACCATGCTGGGCTAGGAAATCTTAAAAGTATAGCTTGCATTTGCATCCTACAGAAAAAGCATGTGTTCAAACTGATTGTAAAATGAGATTAAAATCAGTTTATATTATGAACAATCTTATGCAGCATTAAATATAAAGATTTACAATGAGTTTTATTGTTATTTTAAGTTTTATATTTGTTTTCCTCTTCGTCATTAGATAATTGTCAATCTGTGACTTGAGCCTCAGAAAAAATACACTTACCAACGTTGTCTATTCAGCTTCTTTTATAATATCAAGTAAAGACTATTCCAAGGAGACAGTATAAGAATGATTCATATGGGGATAAGCGCTATGTCATATGGGTTAAAGTTCTTTGATAATGATTCATTATTTTTTTTCCAAATGTGAGTTTTAGTTTCTCAGCCTAAGTAGTTTAAAATTCAACCATGTCGAAGAACCTATCAATTATTCAGTTCTTCTTTGTAGTGAAATAGTATCACATTATATTCAATTTCTTAAATATATTATTACTGAGTACAGCCTTATTCGTTTTATTTGTCTTAGAGTTTTCCAATTAGCCACAGTAGCAATACTTTAACCCATGAGAAAAATCTGATCTGTTATTGCTGCTATTAATATTTGAGCATTCACTGGTGACTTGATTCACCTTTCAAGGTATTGTGGAATTCTAGTGGATATTACAGAAATTTGCAGTTGGAATAGGTGAGAGAAAATGGCAGTGTATTTATTTCATATTACTGAGATGAGACTACCACAATACAACAAATATTTCCAATATCAATTTTTTAAAAATATCTAAAGTATTTTAAAATAAGTTTTTAAATATATTTACCGTTTGGAAGGTGTTTTATTTAGGCCTACATTTTATTAAGATATAATTCACATATAAGAAACCTTACCTAAAATGCATATGTCGATGAATTTTGACAAGTTTAAATAACACAATTGAAATAAGGAGTATTTCCACTGCTCACAAAATTTCCGTCTGGTTCTTTGTGGTCAGTTCATCTGGACCACTGACTCAAGACAATGATTGATTTTGCTTCATGTAACCATATACTTATTTGCATTTTTTAGACTTCCATATAAATAAATCATAGAGAATGAACAATTTTGTGTCTGACTTCTATTCCTCAGCCTAAGGATCTTGGGATTCATCCACATCGAAGAACTCCTTGATAATTCAGCTCTTCTTTGTCATGGAAAGGAATCACATTAAATGGATATGCTGCAATTTGTTTAAACATTTATTTGCTAGTCAACTTTGGGGTAGTTTCCAGGATTTTGCTATCATAAGATTTTATAAACATTAACGCACAAGTCTTGATTGCAAATATGTCTTTTTATGTGTATGAAGTAATTTACCTTGAACTTAAATTACTTTCATGAGAAACAATAAAAAGTTTTTCAAAGTGATAGATCTCAGCATTCATATTTTTACCTTTATATCTATCACTATCAATATCTATGTGTCAATATGGACAAATGTATGAAAATTTCTAGTTTTGGAAATTATCCAGTGAGGTTAACAAATGGTATTACAAAGAACAAACTATTAAATACTACACACAAATATTTATACATAAATATTATGCTTAACACACCCTCAAAGGAAACTGTGACCCCAGTCTATCCTTCCTTTGATTTTTTTGTTTCCTGGCTCATAACATATTTTTTTCTGCCTCAAGTTTCTTTCGTGATGGGCTGCCATCTTTATCCGCCCAAAGCAATGAGACCATTCAATCTTGGACTGGTGACTTCAGAACTGTGAACTAAAATAAACCTTTTATTTTCATAAGTCACTTGCCTCTCGTGTTACATCACAGTGAAAGAAGCTTCACTAATACAATTTCAGGTCTACTAGAAATGATTGAGAATATAGCTCATGGAATATGAACTATAAGATAGGTAGTAAGATAGATAACCTACCACTTCCCTAAAATTTGAAAATAAACTGTAAAATACAAACAAAAAAACCAAATTACAAATGTTTATTTTTTATTTTGTATTAGTTTAATAAAGAGCTTTAAACTTTGAAAAATATGCATATTAACATATGCATTTTTGCATTTTTGTATTTATGAGGTTAAGATAAAAGGAATAGGAAATAGGTAGAAAGGAGACATAAAGGAATCACAAGAAAATAGTATGCTGATTTGGAAGTTCTGAATGTTTTTCCAGGCCTGTCATTCCCTAAGTGTCTCTTTCCTTGGTCTGTTACTCTCAAATTTCTGGGAAATCTGCAAATATATCCAATAACTGTTAGTTATCCTCTCTCATAAGTAGATAAAGTAATGATGATCACATCAAATTGAGGTTCCTAAGATTTTCCAGGTCACCATAAATCGTCTTGAGATACCATTCTCAATACTGATACCATTCCCACATGCCTTCCCATACCCATCCTTCATCAAATTTCCTTTACAGGAACCATAAACCCCCCCCCCAAACCCACCTCTTATTCCTAAGATATCCTGCACTCTCCCTTGAATACATGTCCCTTGCTTTACCTCCAAAGGTGTCTCTCTATCATCTCTTTCTCCCTTGAATGTGTACCCACTCTCTTTAATACTATCTGTCTATGCCCTTGATGGGACCATGCTGAAATTGATTTCTATCACTGAAGCCAAAGACTTCACTGGTCCTGAGCAGGAGATATGATCATTTCTGAGATAAGATCTTACATCTATTACATCTTAGTTCTTACGTTGTCAGCTCTTGCGTCTTTACATGAGAGGATTTCAAGCAAAATGTCTTAGGAGACAAGCCTAATATAGCCAAGATGATTAGAAGAGAAAGAAAAGGGAAAGAAAGCACCAACAAAGGAAAGATTGGTCTCTGGCAGAAAGAAGAGGTGCAACCCCTAGCTTTTATTGGAGTAGGAGGTAGATTGTTAAAGGGTTCCACCCAACTATCAACATTCATAGATGACATTATATAACAGCCTAGGGGTATTCTTGGTCACCCTGGCTTGTATGACAGACTCTAATTGGAACTGGTTTTACAGAATCTGTGGTTGGTGGACTCCAGTGTTAATCATTCTGCTTTCCTAGTTCTGGGAATATCTGCTCTGCGTCGTTTGTGCAGGACCCTGATGAAGATGTGTTAGCAATTAGGCTCTTCTGAACAAACGTATCACTGCACTTTGGTACTTGCCTCCTGAATTTATCTTTCTGTAAGAGGAATAGTTTGTAGGGCTGAGATCAGGCAAAGGTCCTGAAATAGCCATCTTGTCAGACCTTGAGGCGCCACCAAGGCAGGGATGTTGATTAACTGATTGGTTCTGCACTAAGTATTTTCTTAAACTCCTGACCCACTGCTCATATCTAACTGCTAATTAATAGTCCTGAATCAAAGTCCCCTTTTTCTCCAGGAAGTTCTAGGACACTTCATGGGAGATACCTCTTCTTCTGTGATATCTTAAAGTAAATCTCTTCCCCATAGTGTTTTCTAGATATGGTTAACTATATTCAAATATGTAGTATATAATGGATGTCAATTTTATGAGTCAAAATTTTCATTAATACTGAAGGAATCAGCAAGATGGTATAAATAGTTTAATATATTTAAGAAAATAGGTACGGTCAGGTCAATTAAATAAAAGAGTTTTATTGAAAAAATCTAAAGTTAAATGTAAAACAGGCTAAGTAACAGGACAGCAATGAATAACGACCTTTGGAATTAACTTTGCAGCTGGAAAGAACTTATTTACATCTATAACACACAAATATCTACCTGTAAATCTTTGCTTCTATAGAATAGTAAGATAAAAAAAAATCAATTAAAGGGGCAAGCCCAGGATAAGATCAAGGGGAAAACCAGCAATATCCATACCCTCCTGCCAGGTTCTGGTATGTGTCCTGGCAAGCAAATTGTGAGTAATCTTAGTCTCCAAAAATTATACCTGATTACAACAGGGTTCTTCTTATTAGCATTGCTCATTTATTTTTAGAGTTACAGTATGAGTAATAGGTAATATAGACTTTAATAAAAACATCATTGAGCAAAAATTTTACATGAACTTTCCAGTTAAACTTTCAAAAATTTATAGTATCACTATTTGTGTATGTTAACGTTAGGAAACAAAGTTCAAGACATCCTCTCCAGCACATTTTTATTCTTAGCTCCAATAAATGTAGGTGAATTCCTCTCTTAGGAAAGATTCAAATCTTTACCAATGCCATAGATTCCTTGCAAACTAGATTTGTCAAGCCAGTTTTTTTGAAGGCTCTGCATGCACTGATTCCCCATATAAAGTCAGTTCATGTTCTTTAATAATGTCCTTGTCAGAAGAGATAAAATGAGAAGCATACCCAAATTCAGATAGAAAAAAAGGAAAAAAAAAAAAAAAACCTGGAACTGACTCTGTGAGCTGAGAAAAGCTGCACTTGAATTTAAGAAGACCACGAAGCACTCTATCCTGCAAATGTAGTGCATTGGCTGGATAAGGTTGGTCCATGTTGGGATTTATTTACAAAGCTGTTAAATTATAAGCATAAAAGAGTAAAAATTATGACTGCAATGCAAATACAAAATAGATACCAGTCAATCTTATATTAATTTTATTAAATTATTTTTGTTATGTCTTTTCTTTGAACTCCCTCAGTCTGGTGTTTCTTCAATTGAGATTTAAACCACTTCTCACGGAAGAGGAAAAATAACCTGTTTTTGCTTCTTGGTCTTGCTCAGTTCACTTTCTCAAACATTGACGAGGTGCTAATGGAGGGCTTCTTATCTCTGTTTCCCTACTAAGAAAGAAAGATGTCTGTTTTGGTTTATTGTCCATGATGCAGTGTCATTCCCTTCCCCAGTGCTACTCTCACAGGCAATTTAAACGAAAATATGCACTGCACAATACAAATGTAAGAATTAACTTTATTTTTTAATTTTAATCATATTAATAAACTTATGAAGATAATCCATTATCATTATATATATGCATGTACAAAATGTATTCCAATTATTAATCTTATCACAGTTTCTATAAGCATAATTGCTGTAGCATTATTATTATTATGCTAAGGTGCATTGGACTCCTTCCATACCTGTCTTCTGTACAAGTCACAGCTTTGACAGTGAATAATTCTGTCTTATCTATACACTGCATGTAATCCCAGCTCTACTTAAATTTTTTCTTATGCCTCAAACTGATCCCTGGGCAATCACCGTCAAACCAATTTAGAAGAAAATAACATTTTTGCAGTAATAGGGGAGTTTTAAAATGTCTCAATTCTCCTGAAGTTTACAGTTAGTTAGTACATTGAACATTCTGTATGGTAAGGAGAAAAAATCTCATAGGACTTTGTGGATAGAAATAACAAGATGTGAAAACTCTCTGCCAAATAGTCCATGTCCTGCATCATTTTTCAATGAATAATCCTTTGAGGTTTCGTTTCAGGTTGTATTCTTCCCATTTAGTTTCATTCTTCATCCTTAATAGAAAAAAAAAAAAAAGGCTAGAGAGAAGCAGAGTGTTCTCTGAGAATTCATATACTCTTCGCATATCTCTTGAACATAGGAGCAGGGAAAAAAGTCAAGGATCTCATTTGAATAAGAATGATTTATCTACTGAGTGCTGAAGGACATGAATACATTATGGATATCTTTTACATTTGACTTGTATTTCTTTCTTAGCAAGAGAATGGTTTCAGAGAATGCTAAAGAGTAATTCTAAAATGGTACGAAGCATTGATTTATTTTAATGGCATAGGCTTTTGTAAACAATATATTGAGCTTTTCATGCAATTTCAGAGTATTCCATTGCTCAAAATTTACCCTAATTTTAATATTAATTTTGAACTAGGAAATTTCCTTGAATGACTATAAAATTTCAGGTTTTTTTTTTCCTTTGAGAGAGAGAGGGACACTGAGCGGAGAGAGAAGGAAAGAGAAAGGAGAAGCAATTTTATTTGGTTTTTCATGGGGCTTTCATTGCTCTGACACTTCCTTGTGTAGATGATATTAGGGTTCAAACCTGGGTCCTGCGTATGCCAGGCGGCAAGAGCAAAACCACTGAGCAATTGCTCCAGTCCTGTTTTTTGTTTTTTTTTGTTTTTTTTTTTTTTTTGGTTTTTTGGTTTGTTTGTTTGTTTGTTTGAATATTGGAGATTGATCCCAGGGGTGCTTCACCATTGAGCCACATCCTCAGCCCATACTTTGAGACAGGGTCTTACTAAGTTATTTAGGACTTTGTTAAGTTGCTAAGGTTGACCTCAAACTTGTGATCCTCTAATTAGAGCCTCCCAAGTCACTGGGATTGTAGATATGTGCTACCACTTCCAGCCAAAATTCCGGTGTTAACATCCTTTAGTATTTATGATTAATACTTCTTATATTAAAATGGTACTGTAATTGTGAAATAGACATGGGCAGAAGTTAAGGAAATAATTTTTGAAAATGAGCTTTTCTTAGTTAATAATAGCATGCTCAAACTGAGAATTTTTTATCTAAAATATTTGGAAACTGCAACTTCTTAGAGTTCATATTTCTTCACACTTTGGAATATCTGCTTGTGTATGATTGAGGCAGTAGAAAAAGTTAAAATGGACAGGCAGGAAACTTAGGCTTTTCAAGGTCAGGTTTCTGTTCAGCAGAGCTGAGGGCAGCAAATACAAGCCTGGCCTCATCATGGTCAGGCTGACTCCTGTGTAAGCAGAAAACCTAACTGCTAATGGCATATCTATCACCTACTACAGTGATTCCCATCATAAGGGGGGGCACGCTAACCTGATGGGACCAAAGAGCACACGAAGAGTTCCTGGAAAAATAGCCTATCCAGGATGGGGTGGGGGCCAGGGGCCTGCAGGTCTGTATAAACCTCTAGGCAACAGCCACTCAGCAGTATCCTTCTCTTGAAACTCCTCCCTCTCTGGGAGCTCTGCTTTCTTTCTATTACTCTAATAAATCCTGTTACTTTGCTTTTACGCCACATCTATAGATTTCATTCTTCTAATTCATGAGACAAAGAACCCAACCCCACGCTTCAGTGCTATATAATGCAATAACCTAGGAATGGGACCCAAATGTAAACTTGAAATTCATTTATGTTTCATAGGCACCTTATATCAGTAGCCTGAAGGGATTTCTACACAAAACTTTAGGACGTCCTCAGCTTGACTCTGACCCCACATACTATCAAAAGTAGAATTTCCTCCCTATTGTGTCAAGTTAATACTCAAAAAGTTTCAATTGTGCATTTTTCAGATGTTAGATTTTCAGATCAGGGCTGCGAAGTCTGTATTATTATATGAAAAATTAAAACCTAAGTATTACTTTATATACTTGAGTTGTGCTTATTAAATATCTCATTAGTTTCTTTGCTTACACATAGCAATTGCTTTGTGGTTATGATGTACAGTTTAGTGTACTTTACATGACAAAATTATTTTCATATATGTTATAACAAGATTATTTGTCTTAGATTTTTTTTTTTTTGAGAGAGAGAAGGACAGTGAGCAGTGAGAGAGAGAGAGAGAAAATCAATTTTTTGTCTAGTTTTTCACATGGCTTTCATTGCTCTGACACTTAGTTGTGTACGTGCGTGCTGGGGTTTGAACTTGTGTACTCGCACATGCCGGGCAAGCACTGTAACTGCCGAGCCATGGCTCCAGCCACTTGTCTTAGTTTCTTTGTTAGGGAATATAATTTATTTTTGTGGTACTGGGGATTGTGTTTAGGGGCACTTTACCACTGAGCTACATCCCCAGTCCTTTTTATTTTTTTTTAGTTTGGGACAGGGTCTTGCACAGTAGATGAGACTGGACTCAAAATTTGATCCTCCTGCCTCAGCCTCCTGAATCACTGGGATTACTGGCATGCATTACCCTGCCCAGCTTGGGAATGTAATATTAACATAAAACTTTACAACTCCTTTTTCTTATTAATTCATTTGATGTCTTAAGAGCTTTAGATAGATATTTTTGAATCAGATTTTTGTGCAAAATAATATTTTTCAATCTACGTTAAGGAAAAAATCGAAGAATATTCCAGGAAAAAAGAATGTAATAATTAAGGAATCAAAGAGGCTGGTTTTCTTTTAGCTAGGTAACCACCTCTGTACAGGAGGGAAGCAGACAACAAGGGTAAACAGCATAAAGAGAGGATCTCAGATGTGTAGGTGAAACACCCAGTCTTAGGTCTTAGGACTGGGAAAAGCAGGAGAAAACAGAATAGAGAAGCATTTGGTCATGTATAACACTCCCCACACACACATACGCAGAATGGAGCTGGCATGTCAGACCACCCCTGGTCATAGTTAATCATAACCCCTTAAAGGAATTATTATTTCAAACCATGTCAAAACCATCTTCTGTGACCCGATCATTATGCCTTTCATGAAGAAAATTTGCTGAGGGCCATACAAATGACAAACAATGGGCAATAAGTAACTTGTCAATCAGGGGTGGCTGGAGGAATTAAGAAACAAGATGCTCCCATGTCATAAGAGCCCTCTGTTCTCCTCAGAGGCAGTCTGCACAGTGCTTATGCTGTATGCACTTTGAGTCCTTTAATAAACTCTTGCTTGCTAGTCTGTTCATGCTGCTTCAAATTCTTCCTGTGGAAGCAACCAATTGTTGGAGACCCCTTTGGTCATTTCACTTCTAGGGGACCCTCTTTTTTATATCATTTGCTATTTAATATGAATTGCTAGTTTAACAATTTAAGAACAGTGGATATTCCACCCTATTTTGACTTTTTAAATACTTAGCACAGTGTTTCTCATATAGAAATCATATTATTTGTGATGTGATTGCTTTAGAAAAATAAATTATTATATTCTGGATTTTAAAGCGGAAGGATTATTTATTTATGTATCAGTGCTTTTATTTATATTTCCAGTGAAATAATATAAAAATGTAACATGATTTGGGACAGATGAGTGTATGGAAAGTTAGTTAAGTGACAATGAAAATAGAACAATAATTTAATGAATGAATAAAATGTGACCTTAGCATAGACACTGAGATTACCCGAGGGATTTTCTTCTGTGGACACAGTTGTAGCCTTAGAAACTTCAGGATTTTCTACATATTTATGCTATCATCTGTCATATTTGCCAAAGGTTCATGCAGATAAAATATTTTTGCTACAATTTTGCTGTATTTTTTCTCACTATAGTGAACTTGCCTGTACTCTGAACTTTTCAGGATATGTTTCCTAATTCTTTTTTTTTTCCAACATTTTTTCCTATCCTAATACAAAAATTAGAAAGTAAAATTTATAATCTATCTTCCTCGATACTCCTAGTAGACTGATAAAATGAGTGTATTCAAAGCGTAACTGTGCCTAGTTTGAACTCAGGTCATCCAGTACATATTCAGCACGTCTATGGTTCATGGATAGTCGATTATATTTATAACTGCAACATCCACTTTTATTTAACCAGCAGCAATGATTTTACATTTGGATTAAAATTTAAACTTTGGAGACACAATAGACTACACCCAATGCCAAGTGTACTGAGCTTGAAGAATGCATGGCCACCAGCAACATTACCAACATTGCCGTGTGAAGGACAGCAGTGGGGATGACACACAGACAGTTCAGCCTCACAGCTTCTCTGTACTGAAAATGAGGATGCACATAGGGATGGGGGTGGGTTGATACAAAGCACTTCAGTTTAGGGAAATCCTTCAGCTCACTTCTGATCTGATACTTGCTAATTACATTGCTCCTGCAAGGTTACACATTTATTGCCCATTGTCTGGTGCAGCTGCATCTGATTAACCCAAATTATTCATTATTCAACATTAGCAAGAAGTGGAATGGTTTATTATGATACATGGAAAATGGGCCAGGGTACCACTTCTCTTGTATCTAGTATGGTAAACATATATAATTCTTGTTCATTTTTCATAAGGAGGATTTTACTTAAGGTCACATCTTCAGATTTATCTGAATCTAGACAAAAGGAAACAGAATCTGATGATAGCCTTTTTCTTCCATTCACTAAATTAGTTGGAAAACTATTAAGCATTCTTCTTTAATGTGACCATTTAAAGGAATAGCTTGCAGAGAAATTCTGTTTTCAAATTTATTGTTTCAATATATTTTTCTAGTATTTATTCTTTTATATTTTTATTTTTTTTAAAGAGAGAAGGACAGTGAGAGAGACAGAGACAGAACCAATTTTTATTGAGTTTTTCACATGGCCTTCATTGCTCTGACACTAAGTTGTGTAAGTGGGTGCTGGGGTTTGAACCCATGTACTTGCGCTTTTAGGGTAAGTGCCATAACCACTGAGCCACCACTCCAGCCCTGTATTTATTCTCTTAAATTATTAATAAAAATCTCTGACATCTTAATAGTCCCATAGGAAATATATATTTAATTGGATATTTGTTTTATAATATTTCACATTTTTCTATGTATATTTTCTAAGCAAAAATTATGATTTAAGAATATTAAATATGTTCCTCAATTAAACATGTTTTCTTGAAAGGATAAAATTTTAAACAATGGACGAATGTATTGGGTTTCACTAAAATTCATATAAGCAAAATTGCATTGGAAACTATAACAATAAATATCTCAAATCATCACAACATAATGATTAATGACTGTGTTCTTATTTGTATAGAATGATTTAGGTATCCTGTTTAGCTAATGTCATAGTGAACAGAAATGAATGTCTGAATTGTAAGTCTAACATACATACAATTAAACTGCATTTGTATCGTTTATTTTTGATAAGCAATAATTCAAATAATTCCAAAGGCAAAGACAATTCCTCAGTAATGCTTTATAAAGAAACATGTTGGGGATTGATGAGAAATAAAATCTACTTATATACCTTCCTGTGTTTTCCTATATCTTATCATCTTTGTAAAGCTGAGTCCATTCTGATTTTTGTGATTCTGATGATCATTCATTGAAGAAAAATATTTCAAAAGTCCAAACTTTGATTCTTAAAACTCTGTGATCAACCGTCATTAACTGAGGATCTATTTGTATGTAGACCTTTCATACTTAAACAATGACAAATAATCAAGTGTAATGTATCTAATTCAATTCAATTGTCATAATCAAATTAATGCTGCCACTGAATTGCATTTGTATTATTTTAATTTATAGGAGGAAATCTTATAAAAACACAAATTACAAATCTCAATTTTATGAGTTTTGGAAAACACTTTTTTATGGTAATAAATAGCTTTCATAAATACATTAAAAGTCTTGATATTACTAATTGTACTGGTAATTTAACTGGTAACGCTGTGTCTCAGCACTTTAATGTTTAAAAGTCCAATAGCGGCTTTAGAGTTCTAAGACTTAGAGTTCTAGGCACTATACATAGTTCTTTTTTTTTTTTTTTTTTTCTTCCAGTTGGAGAAGTATGGGTTAGAGCCTATGTTGGGAGCATAATATAAGAAATTAAAAAAGATCTTAGTGTGTGAGAAATCCCGTGTGATGTCAACTACCTTGCAGATAGTGTAGGTTAACCCTGTGTGATGTAAAAATGTGAGATAGTATAAACAAACCCTTTGATGGCCAAAGCGACATAGCCAAACTCTATGTTGGGAAAATGAACTGCCCTGCAAGGCAATGTAGCATAGAGATAAGAAGTTAGAAATAGAGTGAAAAGGACAGCCTCAAGATGCCCTAGCAGATTCTTCTCCAGCCAGCACGGAGTTGAACAAGGATCCAGAGAATAGGAGCCTCCCACACATAGGAACAAAGACATCGATGGGTGAGACTACTGCTTGCAAAGAGGGTTAGGCTAGTGTTAGCGCAGTGGTGTGTGTTGCGTGGAGTGAATAAACAGACACTTTAAAGGCAATATTTGTAGTTATTGTGACATGGTGGGTCTGTGTGACACCCTAGGATTCTGAAACAAATCCATTCATATTTTGTAGAATTTGATTCTCCTTTTGAAAAAAAATCTTATGATTTGCCACATGACCCAAATGGGTGGTGAGACTCTAAGTCAATGTGTGACCTCAGCTGCCAGTCATAAAGCAGGGATTCAAAAATCATAAAGCTGAGCTTCTGCATCAGAGTTCTATCTCTGTTGGAAGTCTTAAATTTTTAAATAAGTTAAGTGAATATGTGGATCAATATTTTGCCTTCTCTGCCTCCTTCCTTTTCTATTGTATCATTTATTATTACCTAGCACCACTAGTACATCAAAAAGTATTGATGGAATTTTCAAGTGTTTGTTTCAAGATAGTCTCACCAACCATAATTTCATGGCCAAACTATCACAGACCTGATAATCACTCCATCCTTGAACAGTGGAAAGGGAAAATTCTCTGAGGAGGCAAAGATCAAGCAGCATATAGTACTATCAACTGTATCTCAAAGGAGACACAACCACAAGAGTTGGTTGAAATTCATTTATGAATAATTTCATAGGCTAGAACAAAATAATTTGATAATATAATCAGAAAAACGACAAGATCAGATGATTGTTAGAAAACAAGTTGCAAAAGAGAAATAAAGAATAACCTTAAATAAAGCATAGGTGTATGTATATTTGTTTCTAATTTGAGTGTTCACCACAGGTATCAATGAGAGAATGATCTAGACAATTTGCTACTGGCTTCACTGTAACTGCTATTCAACCTTTGATCTCTTTAATGGAACAAATCAGAGCACAATACTGAACGTTTGACTATTTATGTGTAGAGCTAGAAAATGCTCTCACCCAGCCCCGTATATCAAATAACAAGAAGCACCCAAAGTAGGTAATTTCAAATTGTCATGTCAGTGGTTATACCATCAGTGTCTTTTTTTTTTAATTAGAAGTATATAGAGATATAGTTGAGGGGAAACATTATCAAAACATTAGCAATCAATGGATATAAGCTTTGTTATCCAGGGGTAATGCCAAAACATGGCTAACCACCTTGGGTTTTACTTATTGCAGTTTTCCCCAGAAGAACTCATGCTTTAAATGGGTAGCTCTTAAAACTAAATGTTCTCAATAATCTGATGCTTATAGTTATTGTTCATGCATCTTAATTTTTTTTCAACATCCTAGAGAGGGTCATGCTTGTCCACTGTGTTGCTGGGAGCTGATTAGAACTGGTGAACTAGTTGAAGCAATTGACCTAAATGCTTTTGTAAGACCCAGGAAGGGGAAAATCATGCTCCGGACACCAAGGAAACCAGATTCCTTTCTCTATTTCAAAGAGAAGCCAACACACTAACTGGTTTCAAAAGTGCTGAAGTGCTAAGTCATCAAGTATAAGATCGCAACTAGAGCAGCAAAGAGGGGAGAATTCTTTCTGGTCTGGCTCCTTTAGTTTTTAGGTTATGACATGGCAGTCTGGGTGCTTTATTCCCATCTTCACAGAAAGCACAATTTCAGAGGTTCCATACTCTTTAGGGACATCTTTGAAGAAGATTAAGAAGTAAAAACAGCATGATCTTCAGTCACAAAGGAGGTGTTGACTCCTAAGTTCTAGTTGTGATATCTTCCTCCTGTTTCTCCAGCAACAATACCTCCTGCTGCCTAAAGATTTTTCTAATGATTTGGTTGTTTCTGTTCCCTCTGATTCAAATACCTAGACTACTTTCTGAATTCCATCTAAAATCTGGTTGAAACACTAATAATTAAATTACTGAACAACAAATGATATGGAACTGACCATACTCTCTTGCTATTTTACTACATGGCAAATAATCAACATGATTTGATAAACAGCAATAAATTAAACTCCTCTTCAGTGGCTCTGCCTAGCTCCACAAGGTATACATGCCTCAAAGTGAATTCTTACGACTTGATCTAGTTAACAATATAAAAAATCTGGGAATTAGTTGGAAATGTAAATATGCCAATTCAGATGGGAAATTAATATGCCTTAAAGAAAAAAATTTGCTGTAAAAGCCATCTCAAATCTGAAATATGAGCTTTGCAGTGCTTTTTTTTGCTTCACAGATAATGTTCAAAATTGTGACTTATGGTAAGATTTACAGCCCAATTTTATAATGATTCAGAAATATTCATCAGTTCCAATTTTGTTGTCTTTAAGTAAATGTAATTTTATAATTTAACACTAAGCAAGGCAAAATAATTATTTAAAATAGAACGTCAACAGCCTTGAAGTGGAATTATAATAAGCACTAAATCAAACTACAGATTCCCTTCCATTTAAGCTAGGGTACATACCCTTCAGAAAAAGAGAAAAACTGCTGCTGTAAGCACCATTATAATCTTTAATTTATATCCAAAAGACCAAAAGGTAAGTGATCAATTATCCTGCATTGTATGCTTATTATATATGTTCTTTTCACTTACTAATTTCATTATTTATTCCCATATTTGATTCCAGTGTGTAATAGGAAAACAAGATGGAAATATATTCCTCAAGAACAGATGTTATTGATTTATGATCACTCATTTGAAAATGTTAAAGTGTCAAGATTTTAATTAAATTTTATTGTCATTTGATTTCATAGGCATACAAACCAGGTCATGGAAAAATTCATGTGTGCTTTGGACTTCTTTCCATAAGGGAAAACTAACTTTGAAGTTTAATGTATTTTCCCAGAAATCTGCAGATGCCCACTGATCTTTTTCACAGAAACTTCTGAATAGGGGAGGTGTTAAAGATTGCTGGATAATATTTTTTTTATTTTATTTTTGAACAACCATACAAATTTCTAACACAATAATATAAAATGTGTATAGATTCTGGATACTAGATTTACCCCCAGGATTGTTCCCCCAATTACCCACCCGTATCCCTCCCTTCCCTTACCCACTATATCTCTAAAAAAGTATTAGGCTATTTAACATTACACCTTATCTGGATTTAACACATGATAATAGACCACCTTTCTCAATGGCCAGGGTCTAGTCCCAACCTCCACAGATGAGTGGAGACATTCGACCCTTGGTTCTCTGGGTTAAGTTGATTTTACTCAGCATAATTTCTTCCATAGCCATCCATTTACCTTCAAAGGCTGCAATATCATTATTTCTAATTGCTGTGTAAAATTCCATGGTATATATGTACCACAATTTTTGGATCCATTCATCCAGTGAGGGACATCTTAAGACTTTGTTTTCTTCTTCCTAGCCACCCTCACTGGCAGGTAAGTGTCAACACACAATGGAAGTGTTGACAATGGAAGTGATATGCATACCTTCTATTCCTGGCCCAATTCTCCCTATATTTTTCTGTTTGAAGATTTACAGATAGGAGTATCTTGCATCATCGAATCATCACCTCTGGAACAATGACATCAATTTAGACCTAATGCATGAAACAGAAGTTCTCTTATGCCAAGTTATAAGAGTTTTAACTGTGGTGTTTTGTTAGTGTCACCTTAAAAAATTGAAAGAACAGACAGCTTGTGATAATCAGTTTCTCAAAGAATCTAAAGTCAAAAGTATAATGACTATTTGGGAACTTAAGTTGATTCTTCTTAGTTAAAAGAATTTGGCATGAAATTTGAACTCCATGATATGAAATAACCTGTTCATATACACCATTGTCCATGACAGTAAATACACTTAAGCAGGTCACTTAGAAGATTACTTAGCCTACCTCCCTAGCCAAAATCTTACAATTCACTTTTTTTGTTTTTTGGTTGGTGTTTTTGTCAGCTGACCATCCTCTCTCCACTTAGATAATGACAATGACACTTTTTCTTCCAATTTATGACTCAGAAAATAATGTTTATATATATATTTTTTGAGGGGATAGTGAGGGGGGTAGAGAGGTGGGGAAAGAGGGAATCAATTTTATTTAGTTTTTCATGTGGTTTTCACTGTGCATGCAGTGCTGGGGTTCAAACTTGCATCCTCACACATGCCAGGCCTAACTGCTGAATCATTGCTTCAGACCCTCTATTATTTTTAAAATACTTCATGTATAGAAAAACTTTGTTTCTTACTAATAAAATATCTCCAAAGGGATGTTATGGGAACATTATACATATGAAGAACTAACTCACTATTATCTGTTTTTATAAAAAAGTCAACTACATATCATATTGGATGTTTCTCTTTATTTTTTGAGAAGTTTATTATGTTGATATGTATTTTAATGACACTACAAAAATTTACAATGTTTTTAAAGTTTCTTAAAGAGATCACACTTTAAAAATCAATGTTGCCCACGCGCTTTGCTAAAAAAAATGCACAACAGAATTGAAATCATTTCTTTGTTCTGATAGGGGGCTCTTCAAAACATATTTGTTATTCTGGGTATCAGTTGAAGGATTCAAACAACATGTTTGAGCTTTTCAGGGTGAAATAGTGGATTTGACTTTACATTCTGAAGAATTAAACTTATTTGTTATAAGATCTTAGAGTTAATTGAATTTTGTTTTATTGAGTATAACATTTTTTATCTAATTTAATATTTTGCCTTTTATATACACACATTTAAGTATAAGGAAAACCTATTGGGAAATAAAAACTAACACAACTTCAAATTTGCAGAAAAAGCACTGGAGATATTTTCATAGAGGCCATGCACCGTTTATCTATTTGTTTTCACTCAGTCAGAAATATCGAGCTTTATTTTGAACAGATGCTAGAGGATTCAATATTAAATAAAGTACTCAGAAATCAGCTTTCTGTAATGTGTTAAAGTGTTTTGACTTTCAATAACGCTTAGCACTTCAGTTCATCTCACAAGGTAAAAGGCAATGTTGAATCAAAACTACAAAAGAATTTGATTAAACTTGAGGTTTCTCCCAGATGAGGCAATATTTGCAAGGAAAAAAATCACTCTATGGGATACAGAACAGCTGTCATATATAGATGACAAGGATGAGAGACACCTGTTTTGGTGTGAATATGGTTAGAGTGTGTCCCACATGAATTCCGAAGCTGGGAGCTTTGTCCCTAGTATAGCAACACTGGGAATTGGTGGGAAGAGTTGGGGTCACATGGAAGGCTCTTAGGTCACTAGGAGAGGTGCCTCAGAAGCAATTATGGTGGTTATGAAAACCCTAAGCTTTTCTGAGAGGATATTGTTCTAAGAGTGGGCCTGATACCTTAATCAGACTGTGGCTTCCTGTTTTGCAGTGTGACTCTTTTTTTTTTTTTTTAAGAGAGAGAGACAGAGAAAGAGAGAAACAACTTTATTGAGTTTTTCACATGGCCTCAGTTGCTCCAACACTTCATTGTGTACATGGTGCTGGGGTTTGAACCCGGGTCCTCGTGCTTGCCAGGCAAGTGCAGAAACCACTGAGCCACTGCTCCTGCCCCCACAGTGTGACTCTTGTTCCTTTCATGTATTTCTGCCCTGATGCCACCTATCATTAGACCTTCCAAAGGGGACAAAACAACAGGCCTTTGAGAACTTGGACTTCCAGGCTTCAAAACTATTAGGTATCTGCACAGCTAAAGAATTAGTCAAGAGCATGCAAACATGAAGAAAATAAACAATAAGATGCTGGAGGGGCTGTGGAGAGATAGGGACACTAACACACTGCTGGGGGAGCTGCAGGCTGGTACAGCCGCTCTGGAAAGCAGTGTGGAGAATCCTCAAAAAACTAGGGATGAGCCCACCATACATACGATCCTGCTATTCCACTCCTGGGTATCTTTCCAGGGGATTTAGTATCAGCACATTATAGTGACACAGCAATATCTATGTTCATAGCAGCTCAATTTACTATTGCTAGACTATGGAAACAACCCAGATGTCCCTCACTAGATGAATGGATCCAAAAACTGTGGTACACTTATACCATGGAATTTTACACAGCAATTAGAAATAATGATACTGCAGCCTTTGAAGGTAAATGTATGGCTATGGAAGAAATTATGCTGAGTAAAATCAACTTAACCCAGAGAACCAAGGGTCGAATGTCTCCACTCATCTGTGGAGGCTGGATCTAGATCCTGGCCAGTGAGAAAGATGGTCTATTATCAGGTGTTAAATCCAGATAAGGTGTAATGTTATACAACATAATACTTTTTTAGAGATATGGTGGGAAGGGGAAGGGAGGGATATGGGTGGGTAACTGGGGGGTACTCCTGGAGGTAATTCTAATATCCAGAATCTATACACATTATATATTATTTTGTTAAAATTGTGTATGGTTGTTCAATAATAAATTTCTCAATTAAAAAAAAGAAAAAAAATAATTAGTCAAGAGTGTCAAGAAAGAAACTACAGAATGGGAGAAAATCTTCGCCTGATACACCATCAACATAGGGCTAATATCCAGAATATACAAAGAACTAAAAAAACTGAAAAACAAACCCACAAATAATACAGTCAATAAATAGGCTAGGGAACTAAACAGAAACTTCTCAATGGAGGAAGTTCAGAAAAACCCATAAATATATGAGATGATGTTCTACATCACTAGCAATCAGAGAAATGCAAATCAAAACTGAGATTCCACCTCATTCCTGTCAGAGTGGCAAAAATCAAGAATATGAACAATAACAGATGCTCAAGAGGTTATAGGAAGAAAGGAACACTATCACACTGTTGGTGGGACTGCAAGCTTGTATAGCCCCTCTGGAAAGCAGAGTGGAGACTCCTCAAAAAACTAGGACTGGAACCACCTTAGGACCCAGCTATTCCACTCCTAGGTGTTTTCCCAAAAGAGCTAGAACTGCATACTATAGAGACACAGCTACATCAATGTTTACAGCAGTTCAATTTACCATAGCTAAACTATGGAATCAACCCAGATGTCCCTCCCTCACTAGACAAGTGGATTCAAAAACTGTGGTACATATATTCAATGGAGTTCTACTTTGCTATTAGAGAGAACAATGTCATGGCATTTGAAGACAAATGGAGGGAGATGGAAAAAATTATGCTGAGTGAAATATTCCAAATTCAGAGACTCAAGGGCAGAATATGTGGAAGCTAGAACACAATCAGAGACAGATTGAAAACTGGCTATGTTAAATAATAATCCCAACATGGGTGAATTTTTACATAAGATGAGGGAAACATGGCTATGACTCTGGGGGAAGAATTGAGTGGGACAGGGGAGGGAGGGAGGGATTAGGTGGGATATCATGCAGCTGGAGGGAGGCAGTAGGGGGTTTATCAATGCAGTTTGGAACCCTTGACGTCCATGAGAAACCCTATTATCATGGGGTAAAGTAGGGGAAACATGGGAACGGGGAGTAGTCAAAGGGGGAAGACCATGAACTGTCATCATCCTTGGCTTGATTTGTCAATATCCATATATTCATGAATGTGTAACGATTCCTTCCAATACGTAAGACAATGTTGAATGAGTAAAAATAAATAAATAATAAAAAAATAAATAAAACTCCTGTTTTTAAAAATAAAAATTATATTTATGGTAAAAAATTAGATTTCTTGTGTTTGTAAGTTATTCTGGTGCAGGACTTTGTTATAAGAATGAAAACCACACCAACCAAGTGCAGAGTGATTATTTTGATCGATCACACACCTTTAATTTCCAAAGTTGCAATGCTAATAATGTACTGATATTTTAAGCTCTGTAGTTTTTCTTATGTTGATGTATCATGGCAATATTTCCTTAGACTTCCTAATTATCAAAGGTATAATTTAAACCAAAGGAGAACTAGTAATGTCATATTTGAATGTTTAAGACAAAAATAATGTTATACTAACTTTTATCATTCGGATAAAATAATTTTTCTAAAACACAATTATCAAGGCCTTTATACAACTAAAATCATATAATTGAGTCAATTTATCATAACTACAAATATGGATCTCCTGAGCGTGTTTATTTATTTATTTAATTTTTCTATTAGAAATATCATTCTGTGAGTGTGTGTGTGTGTGTGTGTGTATGCGTGCATGCTAGAGATTAAAAAAAGGGGTGCTTTACCATGGAACCACATCTCTAGCCCTTTTTTAAAAAAATATTTAAAAACTAAGTTGTTGAGGCTAGCCTAGAACTTGGCCCTCCAAGTCACTGGTATTACAGGCATGCATCACAGTTAATGGCCTCCTGAGTATGTTTAAACACACCAAATCTTTGTAGTTCAAAGAGTATTGCTTATTATTATTAGAAGGGACAGAAATCAATATAAATTAATCTAAAGTAGAAGAGGCACAACTTATATAAGTAGCTGCTCTTTCAAATATACATGATCAATTTCAAATGCAATCTGAATTGTAGAAACTATTTAGGCAAAGGGAAATTAGATATGTCTTTTCCAAAATGAGAAATAGTTCAATTAAAGAGGAAACACAGGCGAATTCTACTTTTTAAATAAAGATATAGGAAAACAATTTCAAACTTCTTTGTACAATAAGTCAATTAAGAAAGTTATTTAAAATAATATCAAGGAAGTAGTTATAAAAATTTATAATGTAATTAAATATCCCACATCTGCTTTTGAAGATGAGATATATTCAGTATCTGCCACCCAATTTCAGTAAGCCCACTCAGGATCACACATATTTGTATGCAGAGAAGCAGAAAACTGCACATGGGCACATACATGTGGTTTTTGTCATGATTCAACTATAATATTCAGCATATTCCGAGAAGCTTTGTCAATGATAAAAATGTTTGGGAGAATGAACCTGAGAATCAATCATGCTGTATTTAAAGTGCCATTCTGGAAAATCCACTCATAACCCTTTACAGTAATTCTGATACAATCTATAAACAATGTAATATAATTTACTTAAACAATAAAGGAGTGGGTCCTTTCCATGGAATGACTATTACTTAGAATATCAGATAGCAGAGCCCTCAGGGGTTGGCAGGAAGTGTTCTGGGTTTTGTTCCCTTGCTGTCCAGACAGAATTACTTTAGAACTTTTAACACTTTCTTTCTCTGCTCTGTTTTATTAAAGTTGGTTGTAAAGATGTTTGAACATAAATAGTGAAAATAAATCTTTAAAAAAATAGATTTCCTCTGATAATTCTGAAAATAATATAACTGCTACATTGAATTTTACAAGGATCTTAGAGAATCTCTTTTTTGGAATCAAATGAAACTCAAAATTGTAAATTTCTTTTGTAACAGGACCAGAAAATAAAGGAATTTAATTCTTCGTTCTTTTTAAGAGTTTTTATTATGAAAAATTTCAGGTATTCAAAAGCAGAAGGATTGATAGAATAATGGATCCATCCAAATCACAGCTCCAACAAATGTCAGCTTTTTTATTTTGCCTCCCCACCATTATTATTTTGAATTAAGTTATTAATAACTGGGTCATATGCTAAGGTCCCCAGAGGCTGACATCATAATGCCAACTAAGCAGTATTTTATCTGTTATCCAATATAGACATTAAACGTCTTCTCTCCAAAGACCCTAGGTCAATGGTAGAGTAAGTATAGTGCAGAGAAGAGAGGAAGGCCTTGCTGTGTTCTGTGCTACTTTATTTTGAGGGGCATACAAGTTCCTGCTGACAGGTTCATGTGAGGCCAGGGAATAGTTTTGGGGAGCATACCCTGTATTCTTTATTTTGGAGTTATTAGGGCTTCCAAGTCATATAGAATCTTTGGAGATGAATGTAAATGAATGTTAAACATGAGGTTTTAGGATAGCATAATGCAACTATGCTGTGGGAGTGGTAGAACTAAAGCATTTCTTTTTATTTTAATTTAGAAGTTCTTTTTTAGAGATACCTGACGTTAGAATACACCATAACATAATTATAAAAGTAAGGAGTATAGCATTATCAAATACCTATTTCTTCTTATATAATGAGGAGTATTGTGGTGACTCAATAAGTATTAATCATGTTAACAAATGTAACAGAAGAAGGATACAAAGTTGTATGCTTGTTAATCTGAGAGATATTTTTGTCTTCTAAATTGAATAAAAGTCATAAAAGCATTATAAGTAATAGGAGTTTGAGTTGCAAAACATTTATGATCTTAGATTTTTGAGTTTACAAATCAATTGGAACCCTATGTTAGTCAGTTTCTCATTATTATACTAAAACAACTGTGAATAGCTTGATTTTGATTTAGTTTTGGAGGTTCCAGTTCATGATCAACTCCCACTTTGCTTTGGGTCTAAGACAAGGTAGCGAATCATGACAGGAATGTGTGACAAAGTGAAATCACACATGCCATGAGCCATAGGAGAAATACTGGACAGGCCAAAGACCTCAGATCCCTGTTATGGTTTGGAACTGGAATGTTCCTAAAACTTCATGTGTTGGAAGAATAATCCCCAACATGATAAGGTGGGCAGTGAGGACCCTGTTGGGAGTTGGACAAGAGGCCACTCATAGTATATCTGTCTACATTTTGCACATGTTCTGAGGCTTTCTGTGAATCTGAATTTAAGTGCTGGGGAGGGAATTGGGCCAAAATACCTTACTATGATATGTGCACATATTAATGTGTAACAACAAATTCCTTCATTGTGTACAACTATGATGCACCAATAAAAAAATAAATTTGTTATCTTAATAGAAAAAAGTGATGAACTAAGAAATTATAAGGCAGCATAACATTCAGGAGGTGGCATGGATATTCTTAGAAGCTTCTGGCCAGGAATACTATGACAATAGGGAGCAGAAAGCAGAAATATTTGAAAAATTTGCAGTCTGTTCCGAGAAGAAGCACATGAGAAATTGCAGCCAAGGTAGTTGCGGTTGCTGAACTGATGACTGTCACTAATCAAGAGTTATCCACTTTGTACATAAACAATAGGAAAGATGGATAAGGGCATCACAGGAATCAGCAAGACCACATCCATAGCACACTCAAGAGTCTAAAAGTGAAAAATCATTTCTCCTAGGGATGCCTAAGAAGTTGTTTTCCCAGAATTCCTTTCATCATGCTCAGCTGCTCAGACCCCCAGAGCATGCAGCAACCATGTTCCGATACAGCTACCATGTTCCAAAGTAGCCAAGCTGCTGCTCAAGTTTGTAGTAAGAATTTAGCATAGTCAGCATAGTCCATGTGGTGTTGGTTCAGGATGCCAGAGTTAGGGTGTCATGAAGGCTCCCACCAATATTTCAAAGGAAGGCCTGGAAAGCCAGGCATGGTGCAGCAGGGTTGGAATCCTCACGGGAAGCCACTGAGAAAACAATACGTGAAATATTGGGAGTGATTTCAAAGTTGCAGTTGAGATCCCTGAAGTTCAGAAATAGCAGGAATATGAAATGTGTACTGAGAATGCTCCAGGCTGTGGACTAAGCTGGCATAAGAGGTCACATGAGGTGCAACCACCAAGGCCATAAGGGTAAGATTGTCCAAGTCCTTTGGGGCTTTCATTCTGCCAACCTGTGCCCTGGACGCCAGATGTGGAGCTACAGGACATGTTTGCCTGACAGTGTTTTGGTCTTGCTTTGGTTCCATTCCTACTATCTATACCCGATTCCTCCCTTTTGGAATTGGATATTGGATATATGTAACTTGCTTTGATTTTTATGGAGGCTCACAAGAGTTTGTTTTCAGTCTCAAATGACACTTTGGATTTGAAATTCTGAGCGGTTTTGAAAGAGAGTATACAGATTATGTGATCTTTTAGAATACACATAATTTGCATTATGAAATGAGCATAAGCTTTTAGGGCCAAAAAGCTCATTTGCTGGTCCTCATATACAGCAAAGTTTAGAGGTGGGGCATTTAGGCGACAAGGTAGCTGACCTCATCACTGGATTAAACCTTTTTCTGAATGTGTGCACTGATATTTGAGTAGACTCTTGAGAAGTGGGACCTAGTTGGAAGAAGCAGGTCATCAGGGATATGCCCGGTAAGGACTCATCTAGTCTGCAGCCCTATCCTTTCTCTATTTCCTGGATGCCATGGGCTGAAAACTCTTCTGCCATGCCATTCCACGTTCTGACTCATCTCAGGCACAGAGCAATGGACTCATGAACTGGGACTTCTGAAATCATGAGCGAAATATGTACTTTCCTGATTCCAAGTTGTCTTGTGAAGTATTTTGTTTACAGTGATGAAAAGATAACTAAGAAGGGCTTGCACAAGATAACCTAAGAATCTGACAAAACCATACTTTCCAAACCATCCACCACCTCCTAATATCAGTAGATCAAGACTTAAACACATGTGTCTTTTGGGTATACACTCATTGAAATCATAGAAAAACTCTAGAACTGTAGTGTGCTATTAACTAATCATCTTTGACAGCTGATTACACACACACACACACACACACACACAAATAAACTCTCTTTTGAGAGAGTTAGATGATATCAAATGTGTATAACAGCTTCTGATTCATATAAAAAACTTAAATGCTAACTATTATAAAGAATGGACTATGAATGTGCCACAATCTTGAAAGCCAACATATAGGTAAATGAAATGGGTGTTTTACCACGTAACACTATTTTATTTCTTTGTATATTTACTATTTTTTTTTGCAAAAAATATTTAAAAATTAGTTTTAAAGAAATGCTGACTTGATCATCTTTGCTTTTATTTTCCACAGTAGGATAACAACCTTATGTTAACCAGTGATTGATTTAAAATTAATAAAAGTTTACAAATGCAATAATAATTTTTAGGAAAAATCTGCATTAGGATTGTAATAATTAAAATATATTTCATGTCATAAGAAAGTAAATGTGGTGATTAGCCAGCAAATAAAGCATACTAAAGTCCTTATGGAGATCTCTATTCTCTAGATTCAAGATCAACTGGGGAAAATAGAGACATTTTTACTATTTGTGTATGAGGAATTATATTAAGAAGGATTCGTTCTACGAAATTGACTTCTCTTTCTTTTGCAGTGGCATTTTCTCTGTGTCTTTAATTGTGTAACAAGGTGACCTCACACAAGGAAGAAATGGAAGAAACTCCAAATGTGCACAACAGAAGTATCAGAAGAAAAATTATTCACTTCCATTTAAAAATATATATATTAAAATATAATATTTATATATTTATGATCTATGCTGGACATTAAATTGAACTGATATTTACTTTCTGAGAGAAAAGTCTATTAAATCTAAGTGTTCAAGCAATTGCTGCAATTTGGAAAAACAATTCTGAAATAACTATACTACTAAATGTACTCCAAAGAGATGGAAGTAATAGGAGATACGTATACAGATATGTAAGTAGGAATTTATTAGGGGAACCAGCTTATGCAGTTATGAAGGCTAAAAAATTCTACCAAATTTCAACTTTAAACTGGAGAACTGGAGAAGTGGATAGCATGACTTATTCCCTGTCCTAAGACCTCATAAGCTGAGAAATTGATGGTGAAATTTGCAGTCTAGTCCTTAGAAACCATAGGGCTGCTAATTCAATTTCCAGAATCCAAAGGCTGGAGAATATGGAGTTCTTATATCTAAGGGAACAACTGTGTCCATCTCCAAAAGATAGAAAAATCACCTTTCCTTTGCCTTTTCCAAAAATATTTTATTTTTAAATAATGTGTTAATTCAACATATTAATTGAATAGAGTATAATATTTTAATATATTAATAAAGAGTGTTCTGATCAAATCTAGCCTCTATTTATCTACCATTACCGTACTTCTCTTCCCAACCTATAGTAATCAGGATTCTATTTTCAGGTTGCTCCCTGCCAGATACATCTATTCTTGCTTCCACAGATGAGAGAGAACATGTAGATCTTGTCTTTCTGCCTCTGGTTTATTTCACCTAACATAAGACCTCCAGTTAAATTCATTTTGCTGCAAATGAAATGAATTCATTCCTCTTTATTCTGAATAATGTTCCATTGTGCATATTACCGCATTTTTTCTTCCAAACATCCATTGACAACTCTGTTGATTCCGCCTCTTTGCTGTTATGAATAGTGCTGCAATAAACATGGGCATGCAAGTATCCCTTTGGTTCTCTGACTTTATCTCCATTGGATACAGATCTGGAAGTGCAATAACTGAATCATAGGATACATCCAAGTTCAGTTATTTGTAGAACCTCCATACAGTTCTCCTTTTACCACTAACAGTGTATGAGAATTACCTTCTCTCCACATCCTTGCCAGCATTTGCTATTTTTTTTTTTTATTTTCTATCGAGGCCATAGCCAATTGAATGGTACCTATCCACACTGGCTGTAGGTGGTTATTCTTTAATTGGTTTTCTGATTCAGATTCCAGTACCTTCCACAAATAGCCTCTCAGACTCACCCTTAAATAATATTTTACCTGGTATCTAGGTATCGCCCAATCTAGTCAAGTTGACACCTTAACTTAACCATTGCGATAGAATTTACAACAAAGCAGTCTTAGGAGCCTATTTTATCAGTGAGCATATAACTTGGAATTGAAAATGTAGATACAGTATATGACAACCAAATAAATACATATAAACTGTGGACTACAAACCTATTAAAGGGAATATAAATACATAAAGCCCTTGGAATGCATCTGTGTGCATTAGGAGGTATAAAGAATAAAAAATATAGGAAAGAAGCTGGCAGAGACAGATTAAAGTTTTAGCTGGAACCTGTTAGGCTCTGACATTGAATTCTGCAAGATTCAGCTAATATATTATTTTGTGTACTCTTGAAGCAGGTTAAAAAACATATGGTAGGTGTATTAGTCTGGGTCAACTGAGTATCATGAAAATTGTACTATGTAATAGAAAAAAAATCCATATGGAAATTGGGCTTTGAAACTATGGAGGAGCTGAAAGAAAAGAACAAAGAAATGAGAGAACCCATAGTTAGTGCATTCAGGATATTGGACATTCTTGTGTGTGGTTGGGAAATGAAAAGCAGCCTAAAGGCTCAGAGGAGTGCTGGAAATGAGAGTCTAAAAGGAGCAGTATCTGTGAAGAGTGTATTGAAGTTGATTCCAGAGGCCAAAACAAGCTGGAGGCTGAAACAAGCTGGTGGGACTGGTAAACCAGCTCAAGCTTGGCCCTGGGCAGTGCTGAAAGAAACAGCAACCATAGATGAAAACAAGATCCTTTCTCCCCAAACCTTGCATCTGAGGTTTCTTCTCATTTCTCCTAGTTGGAATCTAATAAACAAAAAGGGGAATCGTAGCTTGTGGAATCCTGGCTTTATCATGTTCAAACAGATTAAAAAAAAATGGAGCTGAAGAAAAAGAGCTAAAAAGTGACATAATCAGCATTTGTATGTATCCTATAATACCTCTCAGATAAAAATAGCATGCTTTCTTAAACAAAATCTATCTTCCAAGTGAGCAAGAACACTCCCATCTTCCCACACAAGCAGAGGGAGATCAAGGTCTCCAGTATCTCAGTATCCATCCCAGGACCTAATCATTAGAGATGTTTTGGACTTCTCTGTGTGTGTGTTTTAATTTGGTTATCAACTAATATAAATACTCTTGCATTTTAATAGCTGAAATGTAGAATTATCCAAAAATATAATTATTATCTAAAAGCAGTAAGGGAAGGAGGGAGAAAGAAAGAAAAAATAGAAATTAGTTACCATTAATTGAAAACAAGGATTATAACAAAGAATGGAGATGCAAAGAAAAGTTGTTACATTCTTCATGTTTGCTCTGGGGTCAGTAGCAGATATTACTTCTTTCACTGTCAATTTTAAATTCTTTTTTACTTTAGCCACTGCCTCAGATGTCAGTGTACAATAACGTGAAAGAATGATCCTAAATTTTATATCTGAAGGGGCTAGATCCTCAGGAGTGCTGCTTATAGTACCCTGTAATATTTCATTAATATTACAGAGTGATTCTGTGCCTTTTCATGTATTCCACAGAAACCCTGGGTCCAAGAGATATTCTCCTCTTTGCTTCAGTTGTATATCGGCAACAATTCTGACTTGGTAATTGGAATCAATAATTCCAGCCATAACTGTTATCTCCTTCTTGCCAGTTGGTTCTATGGAATGAAAAGGAAAAGAAAGAAAGAGTGGCTATTTGAAGTTCTGATTCAATGTAATTGTTTTGCTATCACCTGATGGAAACATTCTTCCTATTAAGGATACTGATTATGCTGATTAGATCAGGTTTATGCAGGTGTGGAAATATTACATACATATATATGTTACTTATACATGTACATGTGTATCTTACGTATACATATTACCGCTTGCTATTAAAATTATTTGTCTTATTCAGTTTTTTGCCATTGTAATGTAACGATCTGACAAGAACAGTTTTAGGAAGAAAAGGTTTATTTAAGGGCTCATGGATTCAGAGGTCTCAGTCCACAGGAGGTCAGGTCCTTTCCTCAGGGCTCAAGGTGAGGCAGAACATCATGGTAGAGGAGTATGGCAGAGGGAGCAGAGAGCTCATGACATCACATTGGGAAGTAGGGCAGAAGCTGAAACTCGGTGACAAAGACAGAATATATACCCAAACACATGCCCCCAGTGAGTCCCCTTCCTCCAGCCTCACCCTACCAGCCTACAGTTTCCAGTTAATCCCTATAAGGGAATTAACTCACTGATTGGTATTTCATAACCTAATCATTTCACCTCAGCTTTTCTGAATTGTCACATATGTGTTTTGGGGGGACACTTCACATTCAAGCCATACTTGTATTTAATTTAAAAATGAGAGAATTAAGACTTCTAATCTGGTTTAATACAGAGTTGCAGAATGAAGCAGAAATTCTGCAGGTCATTACATTATATTGAATAATGCTCCATTCCATTGATTTCATTGATTCACTTGGTTATTGGGCCTGAACATTCTTGTTATGCCACAAAATATGAGAACCTCTCATACACATAGCATTCCTCTAGGTCATTGTACCATGAATCAGATGAGATGCTTCTAGAATATGGGTTCTGTATTGAGACCAGTGAAATCTCCAGGCACGATTGTGTTGCTGATATTATCTATTGCTGTGAAAGGTACCATGACCCCAAATAAAGCATTCTGTAAGTATACAGATGATGATGTTAGCAGAATAATTTCAGGAAGGAAAGGAAATTCACATCAAGCATAAAAGTCAATTATAGTGAGAATATATGCTTTTCTTCTTCAGAGAAGGAGAGCAATGCCATTTTGTGGTATGTGGTGAGTGGCTTTTCCCCTTCAAGGAAAGCTACCATATTCACAGCTCAAGAAATGGTATCAGTTTTGGCAGGTCTCTCTATCACAGCTGCCACAGTCACCGCAAACCCACCAGGGAAAAACCTACATTGTCCAATTTCTGATTAGCCTGCATTCTTAGAGTCATGGCAGCTTTGACGAAGGGCAACTGTGAAGTCAACAAAGAGCCCGTGCACACGAACATACTATCTTGTCCACCTAATTATTCAGAGCCGTCTCAGCAGTTGATACTCTTGGGTTAACTTGTAAATATAACTCGAGTATTTAGAATATATTCGGGTGCCTGTGGTTATGAACAAAATTAGTAGATGAACTTTTCTATCAGCTTGAAATTGCTGCAGAGTGCCATCTCACTGTGCCTTGTCCTCAGAATGGCTACTTTATAGTTATTTTATTAACAATCTAGAGAAAAACACTCATAGATAATTTTATTTTAAAATTGCAAAATGTCCCATTAAGAATTGTTCCTCTTTATTAGTCATAATGTACGTTATAGTAATCTGTCTTTCATTTTGGTGGGTCTGTTCAGCCCAGGTCAGACCATTCAACAGAAATTTTTCCAGGATGAATGGTTTTATCTACTATTATCTGATATGTATGTGTCATACCCATGCATCTCATAAATGTATCACTTTTTTATTATCATGTCCAATCAGATGATGTCATGAGTTTAATTAATAACTGTGATTGTTCATGGGCTGTAATTAATATGTTAGTGAACTTGTTTCATGATACTCAAAGTATGGTTGATAGTCTAGTACTGATTTTAAAACTGTTACTTGCTCGCATTAAGTACATAAATTGAATGTAAACTTTCACTTATCTCATTATAGACTGACATATGTCCACAGACCAGATGTCAAATAGCAGCAGAGAGATTATGGACAAGAGTAATGGAGCTGTCCTATCCCTGAGGCAAGATCATGAAAATGAAATGTCATCCCAGACAGATAATAGAAAACAACTATGGTGTTGCATATAATCTGGTATAAAGGAGAAGAGGCATTGGCCAGATTTCATTGGTAACTGCAAAACAAATGATGGATAAAACTTCACCCAGGTATGATAATGCACCTGGGTAAACACTTGTAATTATATCTACCATCTGATTGAAATTATTATAGTCCATGAATTATTATTAAGTTTCATTCAGCTTTTTCACAGGAAAAGCAGCCAGTTTATTGGAAATGTGATAGAAATCCTTATCTCTGAATTTTCCATCTCTTTGATTTTGCCATGAATCTCTGTAATTCCTCGAGATTTGTGCTCTTACATGCTCTTCAGTCTATCATAGTTTGTATGAACATTTAATTCAGTATGCATACCTGGGTACTTTTCTGAGTGAAAAGGGTATGAAATAATTACAGAAGGCATAAACTGGATTTGGCCAAAATATAGGACAAATAAAAATATCTCTCATTCTACAGGTCTAGGAAGAAATGGTGAGATTATAGAAGCATCGATTATGACCATTCCAGTTATGCATAAAAATGGTTAAACTAATTGCACGGTGGGCCTAAAAACTCATTATACCACTATGAAATTGCCGTATGTCAAAAACCCAAATTATTTTTAGATTACTATAGGCAACATTTTAATTTTGGTCCTTGGAAAATAGCATTATACCATGGTTAATGTCCATTAGAGCTCAGTAGTTCTGAATATTTCCTGTTTTACAGCATACTTTCACATTTGTAAATGGTCTCAGTTTCAATGGATAGCTTTGTTTTTTTTTTTTTTTTTTAAAGAGAGAGGGACAGTGAGAGACAGAGAAAGAGAGAAACAACTTTATTTAGTTTTTCACATGGCCTTAGCTGCTCCAACACTCAGTTGTGTACGTGGTGCTGGGGTTTGAACCTGGGTCCTCGTGCTTGCCAGGCAAGCGCAGAAACCGCTGAGCCACCGCTCCAGCCCTCAATGGATAGCTTTGCAATCACAATTAGGCCATATACTGTCAACCCTGTAGGATTTTCCCAAAGTGAAATGTAGCTTCTCATTGAATCAAGGGGTTATGAAATTTTGAACAAACTAAAGTTCATTGATTTCTTGAGAAATTAATACTCTCCAATGTGGCAATACAAATAAGGTTTTGTTCATTGTGAAGATAAATTCCAAAATACATCGCAAGTAATAATTTAGTATATTAGCTTCATGTTTTATTGTTAGTAATTGATCATTTTGTCTCTGCAAAGATGTTGTGCTTCAAAGTATTTTGCTTACTACCTCATTCTTGCTGCCTATTATTGTATTTAAACATATTTTGTCTCCGATTGTAAGGCACTCATACTTGTTTTCTTTGGCACTGGACAAAATCATATTCATGGACAGCATGTTACCCATATCCTTGATGCTGTTTCCCAATATTATTTATGGTCTTCATATGAGCCAAGCAGAAATGATGAGATGATCAGTAATTCTGCCTGTTTTAGTTAAGTGAATATACTTTTCTTGATGTGCTAAGCATAAATCAAGGTGTGCCAGCTGCACATGGTAAACACACTCCAGCATTCCTCTTTCTTTAAACTCTGGGTTTTCTCTTCTCCATTTTTTAAGGACATTTATAATATCTCAATCTAATTATATTTAAGCTAACAAAATTTAAAATAAAGATCACATAGAAGTATCATGGATAATATGTATGCGGATGTTCTGAGAGTCCCACTTATCTTGTAAATGTTTAATCTCACATAGTATAGATTTCATCAATGTTTAATTCAGATCCTTTGTATATTTTATGTATTTTGATTAAGTGTTTTGACACATGGGATATGTATTTTTTTTTGACATCCTTGCCTACTAATATAAATTTGGTCTCTAGTTTGATTGATTCAAATTTCTCCTATTATGTGTTATTTTCCCTACTTCTTTGTATGCATGCCTATTATGCTTTTTATTAATTAACTTGTTTTAACTTTCAAATTTTCTGAATATTACCTTCCTGTGCTATGGATAGTCTTGAATGTTATGGATATTTTTAGATTATTTTTCTGGGATGTAGTTAAGAGTGTGTATGTGTGTATGATCTTGATTCTTCCTTGCTGTCTTAGTCTCGCCAAACTCTGAAACTTTTATCTTCATCTTCTAGCATATTTCAGTTGTTGCATGAATTTCTCCTTGAACCATGAACTAGAAATTCTCAAAGTAATTATCATGCCTCTCAGGCATTTCTGGTCTTTGTTGCTTCTGCTCAATATCCAAAAAAAAAAATAACAATTTGATCTAATTGTGAAGTTTTGCTTACATCCTGAAGGAGGTAAAAGAGCTATTACAAATTCTCAAATCCAAATAAACTGTGAATACAGGTTGTATATTAAAATTAATTTTTGATTAATAAATAAGTAATAAAACTGTGACAACAAAACTTAATTCTCATTTATCAATTAGAAATCAGCTTCTAGATACAGAAATGTTGAGGACAAACTAGTCAATAATGATTTTATATACCCAGAGGAATATTGTAATTTTTGTTAAAATCAAAAGAGAAAAATTGATGAATTTTTACTTTGAAAAGATCTCAGTATGCAATATTTGTCTTTATGTCAATGAGGTTCCAAAACATAATTTTTACAGTGTTTTTTAATGGAAGAAGGAGATTAGAATGCCCGGGGCCTGCAGAAGTCATAGTGTTGTCTCATGCTAACCTCCTGTTCTTAGCCATTGTCTATTGCAGAACTTTGTACTTGATTCACTGTTTTCTTTTCTATTCAGGAACAATTCACCATTGGCAACGATTTCAACAATCAAGTGGATAAGATATTGAGTTCCCCAAAGTGATGTTTGTCTGAAATTCTTAACACTAGTGGTATTCATTGTCAAAGTCTGTCAGGCACTCACTCGCAGTTGGAAACAGTATCTTGCCATCATTCAGAAATGTTCTATTCTGAAAGTGTAGCCTCAGATTCTTCATCTTTACTCCATGATTTCTTATTATTCCAGCAGTCTAATTTTGTTGCTAATATAGTTATGCAACCTCTAGTCTCATGACTTCAATCATTGATCCCAATTCAATCACTCTATCTGTTCTCATTTCTTTTCTTGGTTGAAAATTTTTCTGTATTTCCAAACATTTGTCAATGTTTTCAAGAATTGCACCTGTTAGATACAAACAAAAAATCCTCTCAATCTCTGCAATTATTTATGTGCTTTTTTTAAGCCAAGCCTCTGTGTGGTGCTAGAAGGTGACACATATTGATTGGTGGCATGCACAGTGCCTGCTCCATATGGTGTAAGGTTTGAACAGGTACCTCAGTGGTCTGCTTAAATTTTAATATTTCTGTTTTTTCCTCACATTTCCTTCATCATATAGTTGAAAGTTTCTGTATTTTTGAGATTTCAGTTCTACAGCAATTTTATTCATATTTAGCAAATGTCCAAGTTGATTCAAACTATCAAATAGGAAATGCTACAATTTCTTGGTCTATACTTACAGGTACACTACAACTCATACCTACACTACTTTTCTCTTATAAATATTGAAATATTTCTTCTAGTTTTTAAGATCAGCATCTGGGTGATTTAAATTAGGTTTTAAGAATAACTTATGGTAATATTTATGAAACTTTAATAGCCACACAAATTGCCGAGTGTTTTTTTTTTTTTTTTTAAGTATAGTAATCTAGGCTGGGACCTCAGACTGTGCATTTCTAATGACTGTCAAGATAAGTCTCCTGGGTCACAGAACACACTTTTTAAAAAATAAGCTAACATATCTTACCTTACCAAAATTACATTCAATTTTTAAATTTAAATTTATCATACTCTAGGTAAAAGAAAACTGGCTTAGCGGCAAGTGTACTTACTGCTTTGTATTCTCTTCAATCTCTGCAATCTTCAAGTAAATGCAGCTTAATATTGATATACAAATTCCTTTCTTCTAGTCAGTTATTTCTCACCATTATTGTATTCTGGATGCCTTTCACATGATTTTCCTAAAATTGATATTCATATATTTGCCAAAGAACTTTAAAAAAAAAGAAAGAAAACTTCTAGCCCAATGAATACTTTTCACCTTTTTTAAAAATTGTCTTTGGTCATATTGTTGCCCACTCTTTCATTCTGGATATTTTCCATATTTTTCTTCTAGACCTGTTTTGAACACATTACAGTTTTCTCTGTCTTCTGTGTATGTCTTTCCACTGATGAATTTCTAATTATAAGACCTTAAATTTCATCTCTCTCTAAATGTCATTCCCAGATGATGGTCATATATAATTCTCTAGTTATTAGCTTTATTTTGATTTTTAAACGCAATGTTTATTTTCCTTACCTGCTAGCCATAAATTAGACTGCCTACTCAAGAAAGAAGTTCATGCAGCTCCTGAAAAACTCCGGAAATATAAAGTCCACAGACTGAGCTTGTCATTTCCCCATTATATTTCTTAAGTTTTAATTCTATCTTCTTGGCTTCCTAGCTCAGGGAATACCTCCTTCACCCACATATATACAAACTGGAGTGTTTAAGCCTCTCCCATCATAACTATCTTTCATTATACAGAAAACTTATAAATTATCCATTCCCTTAAATTCTATCTCCTAATTATTTCTTAAATGCATCTACTCACACAGTGTCTGCCATTTGTTCGTTCCCGTCACCATTACCATTTTTCACTTAGAGTCCCACAACCATTCTAAAGTATTCTTACTGATGCTGTTCTTTGGTCCTATGGTATATATTTCCTAGTCACGACATAAAAATGGTTCTAAAATGCAAATATCTCTGTTCCATTTGTCTACCTAATAGTGTTTAAAAGCATCCATTATCCTCAGGAAAAAGTCCAAGTGCTTTAGTGTGCCATATATATAAGCAGTCCTTTATATACTTCCCCCTGCTAATCTTTTCAGTCTTTTATAGACCACTATTACTTTGTGTTAAAATTATAGTGACTTTCTTCTTACTCCCCAAATGTATCATTCTTTATCTTCTTTTCTGGTGATTATGTGTGCTTCTCTCTCTAGTAATAACTCTCTTTTGTTCTTTTATTTCTATTACAAATTTCTCTCATCCTCAAGAGCCTCTGAGTTACCAAAAACACACAATGTATTAATTTCCTTCTGTTTCTCCTTCCTACAAAGAACACAGTAATTATAGTATATTTGGCATGCAGATACAATTGTATTTTACTTGTTTGTTGCTCTTAGTTTCTGTAAATCTTTGAGGGCAGGAAATATTATATATCATTCTAACTGTATCAATTAGTATGGAGTTAATATGAATTAAATGACTTTAAAAAAGATAAAAGAAAAAAGTAGTCCTTCAACAAATCTTATCTTCAATAAATATTTAAGTGACATTGAAATACATTATCCATTTTATCTGAAGTTAATAAAAATATTCAGCTACCATACCTAAACAGTGTTTAATATTGGTCAAACCCAGAATCTTAGGTATACTCTATATTTTGGCATGTTTTTCTTGCCAAAAGTGACTGCACATTAAACGAGTTAGGTTATTACCCTGGGACCATATTCTTCAGGAAACTAAAGTATATTTCTGTTTTGTTTCTTATGTGGTACTGGAGAATGAACCTAAACCTTACTTTACTAGCTCTCTGTCCCTGAGCTACATCCCCAGCAAAACTGTAGACTATATTTTGGGCATTTCACCGTTAGTACAGAGTATGTCAAAACTATGAATTATATTGTTCAAATTTTATTGTCAACTCATCAAAGGACATAAGGATTGAAATATAAACTATGGAATTTTATAACATACAATAAATATGTGTATCATTTTATTCGAAATACAAAATATTAAAACAAATCAAAAAATAGTTGATTTTACAGAAAATGATATTTTTCTCTTCTATCTGAGCAAATTTTAATACTGGCATAATAATTTCACAAAGAGGCAGACAAATGTTGTCAGTATAAACTTGAGTACTCCTTTAGAAGACCCAATTTAACTTTCCAGAATTCAACGTGGATTCCCCTTACTTGGCTTTCCAATCCATCTCTCTTCTTGTGTTTATTATCAGTGAAGTCCACACAGGTAATTTGTAAACTGACCACCTAATTAGCAGCAGGGCATTTTGAGTCTATCTTCTTACAATCTCATAGACGAATCCACACATGGCCTGTCCTCTGACATTAATTCTTTGTTGTCAACATAATTTCAAGTAATCATTGTGACAGGTCACAACTATGCCCCTCTCCGATTTGATGCAGAAGGAGAAAGCTGAATACAGAAGTTAGGAGATAGGTACCAGCAGAACAGTAGCAAATTCCAACTTGATGCAGACCCCTCACCACACAAGCCTGAGAGCAGAAAATCAAGCTTTCTTGTTAATCTTACCTTTTTGGCAGAGATCTCTATCTCTGCATTTGAACTTGCCAACGTACTTGATGCCTTTCCTTCTAGACAGTTGAGAACGGGTACCTAAAATCACTGACTTGTACCTTGTTCTAATCTAGCATGTGCATATTTTATTTTCTCTTCAGTGGTAAATTTAAGAGAAATCAGCCTTTACCCCAGTTCAAATTATTTCTGCCAGTGTTGCATGCAGATTATACTATAGCAGACTTCTTCTTCTTCATTTTTTTTGATCCTTTAAGTTTTCTTTCTTTTTATTCTTTTTAGTTACAAGCAACACCAACATACACACTAAAATAATCAAAAAGCATTGAACACAATCTATTCCGTGCTTAACTTACCAACTCTCTATTAGAATTTTCAAATTCAAATTCTTACTCAAGGTTATAAATTCATGATGCATATTACAACTACAATATTACCACACATTCAGTAAAACTTTGGGAAAAATTTAAGATAATAGTCTAAAATTATGATTTAAAAACTTATAGCAAGGGCTGGAGAGGTGGCTCAGCAGTGAGGTGCTTGCCTGGCATGTGTGAGGACCTGGGTTTGATCCCCAGTACCACATACACAATTAAGTATTAGAGCCATGAAGACAAGATGAAAAACTAAATAAAATTTATTCTCTTTCTCTCTCCAACTGTCCCCCTCTCTTAAAAAAATAGAGAAAAACCAGAAAAAAGCAAAATGTGTGATTTTGATTGACAATTATGGGTTGAATAATGCTATTTACCAGCACTTTAAATTTGAACATAGTTTGCTTCTAACTCTTTTTATACTTTATACAAATGAAAGCATTTTCTTTTATGCCTGGCTTCTTTCACTTAATGACATATCTACCAGATTCATTTGGTACTGATCCAATTTTTAAAATGGCTTTCATTCTATAAGTTGCTTAAAGAATTACATTTCTTGAACATACCACATTTTATTTTATCATTCTTCTGTAATTGGACATTTAGATTTTTTTTTTAAGAAAGAGGGGACAGTGAGAGAGAGAGAGAGAAATAGAGAGAACCAATGCTTACTTTGTTTTTCACATGACTTTCGTTGCTCTGAGACGTCACTGTGTACATGGTGCTGGGGTTTGAACTTGCGTACTTGCGCATGCCAGGCAAGCCCTGTAACCGCCGAGCCACTGCTCCAGTCCCGTAGATTTGTTTTTTCTTGATGTTAAGTAAGTGTAATGCTTTATAAACATAGTGGTACATGTCTTTTTATTGAATAACATACACATTTTTGAGGGAAGAATAAGAGATGAAATCATGGGTCACAGGGTATAGTATGCTCAATCTTAATAAATAACACAATATTTTGTTAAGAATTGTACACGTTCCTGTTCACAGTCTAAGAATCATCATTGCTACACATTCTCAGCATGCTTTATGTTTTCCAATTTTTAAATTTCATTTATTTATTTATTTATTTTTAAAAAGAGAAAGACAGTGAGAGAGAGAGAGAGAGGAGAGAGAGAGATAATCAATATTTTCTTGAGTTTTCTCACATGTTCTTCATTACTCTGACATTTAGTTGTGTACGTGGGTGCTGGGGTTTGAACCCTTGTACTTGCGCATGCTGGGCCAGCACCGTGACCATCGAGCCACTGCCCAGATTTTTTACATTCTAAACATCTTATGAATGTTTAATGGTATCCATTATAGGTTCATTATGCATCTCCCTGATGTCAAATTAATTCATGATAATTTCATATGTTTATTGGTCACTAGTATACACTGTTTTGTTAAGAGCTGCATAAATCCCAATTTTTCTATGGAATGTTCTATCTTCTCTGCAGTGATGTATATATTTATGAACATATATATATATTAATCTTCATTCAACTATTTTCATTATCTAAATCCTTGACAATCATAGATCTTTTTTCTCTAACTGCAATTTTACTTTTTCCAGCTTGTCATATAGTTTTTCATAGTATGTATTATTTTCAGACTAACTTTTTTACTTATCAATAAGCACTTAGGATTCACTTGGTATCTTATTTTTTATTATTTTGTTCCATAGTATAAATTTTGGTTGCTTCTACATTTGAGTGATTATAAATAAAGCTTGTATAAATATTCAGATGTAGGTTTTTCTGTGGTCATGAGTTTTCAAATGATTTGTGTAATATTCAGGACTCTGATTGCTGGATTGTGTAGTAAGCCTGTTAGTTTTATAAGACACTGCTATATATGTCCTTTCAAAGTGACTATATTATTTTTCATTCCTTTTGGCATTTAATGAGAGCAAATGTTTGTTTCAAATCTTCATGTAGGTATTTTATATTTTGGGATTTTAACCATTTTAAGATACATGCAGAAATGTCGGAAATATAAGTTTAATATATTATTGCTCATAGAAAATTTCTCAATCCAAAATTAATTTTTTTTTACCAGTTGTTATTTGTTATTTATTCATGACAGTCATGAATTACTCTAGGCTCCCTATCACAGTTAACAAAAATTCAAGTACTTCTGTTAATACATTTAACACACATTAATTGAGCATCTCCCAAATACAATGCAATAGACACTAGGGGTGTCTGTATTGAGTGAATTCACTTTCTTCAGAATCTTTTTTTTTTTTTTTTTTTTTTTTTGAGCAACCTTACAAGATTTTAACAAAACAATATAAAATGTGTATAAGATGTGTATATATTCTGGACATTGCAACTGTCCCCAGGAGTGCCCCCCCAATTACCCTCCCTTATCCCTCCCTTCCCCTTCCCGTTTTAAATCTAAAGATAGTATTAAATTGTAAAGCATTACATCTTATCTGAATTTAATTCATGTTTCTAGACCAACTTTCTCATTGTCCAGGGTCTAGTCCCCACCTCCACAGATGAGTGGAGACAATCGACCCTTAGATCTCTGGGTTAAGCTGATTTTACTCATCATGATCTCTTAAAGTTTATATTTTATGTGCTCTTATTACCTTATAATTATGCTATTCCGAAGACAAACATGAGGTTTCTGGGTCTGGAGTTAGACTTATAATTACTGATACTTATGATCTTGTCTGTTCTCTATGTGCCCTTCTCTCCCCGATCATAAATAATGCATATATTAAAGGGGATTTTTTTGGAAGCACCAGTCAGTGATCCCAAAATGATAAATCTGGGGAGCTTGAGCCACATGAAAAATGAAATAAAAATTGACTCTTTCATTATCTGTCTCACTGTCCCTCTGTAGATATATGTATATATATACATATATGTGTATATATATATATGTGTATATTTGTACCAAAATAAAACTGACATGTTTATTTATCTTTTCTTTTTTCTTTTTTAAAGAGTGAAGGACAGTGAGAGAGAGAATCAATTTTTATAGAGTTTTTCATATGGATTTCGTTGCTCCTACACTTTGTTCTGTATGCGGGTGCTGGGGTTTGAACCTGTGTACTTGAGCATGCCAGGCAAGCACTGTAACCGCCAAGCCACTGCTCCAGTGCTTACCTTTAGCTTTGTTTCCTTAATAAATGTACTGTCTTGTTTTAGAAATATTGCATAAATCATTTAGATTTTAGAGTTTTTTATGCATGTTGGCACATAAGACAGTTTTTGATTTTCCTGTCCAAACTCTATGGTGTTTGTTTGCTTTTACCTAATTATGGTTACTCCATTAAATGTGAAACAGATAGTCAGATCCATTAAGTTTTCTAATTTTATGAGAACATTCTCTTTCATTATTAAATATAATGTTAGCTGTAGGTACTTTTAAATGCCTATTATTTCACTAAGATAGTTTCATTCTATTTCTAGTTTATCGAGACAGGGCCAAATATATTTGAATAAAGTGTAGTGATAATGAGAATTTTAATAATATTTTTTTTTCCTCATGTGGTCTTCCTTTCTTTCCGGCAGGCTGTGAACTCGTCATACTGCCAACCTACATTTTCTTAATCCATTTGGGGATTAGCAAGTTCAAAACTTTAGCTTCATTCAGAATATGATGATGTTTATATTCTTCCAGAGGTATCACATGATATCAGATGGAACAAGAAGAGAGGAGTCACCAGGGCTCTTGAAGCTTGGTACAGCTGGACTCCAGTTTTAGCCCCAGCACTATCATTCTGATTAAAAAAAAAAAAAAAAGCCATTCAGTTTCTCTGCTTCTCAACTCTAGCAATCATCAAATGGTCTAAGAAATGTAGCAGGAAATTCCGTGGTTATTGCATTTGCATTTGATGTCCTTTTTCTTGTATTTTTCACCTTGTACCTAATTGCATCATTACTTCTTTGATGCTTATAAACATATTACAGCTAATATCAGCAAAGAGATTGACCTGAATCATGCTAATTTACAATTGCTAGAAAGATAACCTGAGGATAATTTATGGGAAAAATTGGTTAATTTAAAAAGTACTGTGAATAAAGTTTCTTCTACAACTAATACAGACATTACTTATAATACATTTAATAAATGATTTATGTATTTGTTGTGATTTTCTCTTCTCTTTCTACACATCTTTAATTTTCTAGAGAATTTTGGTTTTCTGTCCAATAGCAGACTTTAAATTTTGAGGGTTGTCATGAATTTGTGTTAAGCACTTGCGTATCAGTTCTTCTTTTGTGATAATATGTTTTATTCATGCCTGTCATATCGAAGTATAATTTACAAGTGCATTTGTAGAATAAAATAATGTAAAAATTTCCATAAATATTAAACACATTATAGTTCCTGTAAAACCAATAAATATTCTCTATTTCTTTTTTATTCCAATTTTAAATTTATATCCTAAAAATTACTGTCTATGTTAATAACCTTCAATTAAGCTGTTTTATACAATACAAACTTTTATAATTACGCCAATGTACATTCCATTGTCATGTATATCAAAACAGAGAATAGTGAGACAGATTAGAAGAGACAATGAAATGGCTAGGTAGTCAGGACAGAGGGCCCCCATCCAAGAGCTAGCTGGTAGAGGCAGAGAGTGATTGATAGGGCATGCTCAGAGCCTTCAAATGCAAAAAGACCATGAGGCTCACCCTAGTCCCTGACTAAGAGATGGGGGTGGTCACAGGTGTATACTAAGAAGTTTTTTGCCACCTTTTGTTTTAACCAACGGTGCTCTTGACCAGTTTCAATGCCTGTTTTACATAGATTTTAACCAATGGAATAGATGCATTTCTCAATGCCTGCTTTGCATGAATGTTAATTATGTTCAGACCCCAAATCAATATAACCTCTGGCCTATCCTCCATTAACACGGTGTCCTGCTCCCAGGTGCCCCTCAGCTTTGCGGAGTCTCTGCTCTTCTTCTTAAATAAATCCTACTCCTTTTACTACTACTTCTGTGGTTGTCTGTGGATTTTATTCTTCAAATTCATGAGACAAGAACCCAGAAGATTGGCCCCGAATTCCCGGGATAAATTTCCACCACACCAAAAGCTGCAACACCGAGCTTTTAGCTGGAGAGCTGCTAACACTTTTCGGCTGCAGACACCTGCAGCCAGCCCAAATTCCCAGTTTTAACAGGGAATGGCTGCAAACACTAGAAGCGGGCTGCTTTGGCTGCTGGAATCTGTAGCAGCCCAGACTCCATTCACCAGCGGGATCAGAGAATCTGGCCTCATCTCAAAACCCCCACATCAATAGGAAGAAGGGAATGAGAGGGGTAAAAGAGGAGACAATTAGAACAAGTTAAATCTCATGCTTTTATAGTAAAGTCATTGTATAATTCTATGTCATGTACACCTTAAAAGAATGAATTAAATTTTAAAAATTAAAATATAATAGGTGAAAGATTGAATGAGGTGAGTCAATTTCCAGTTGATTCCAAACACTGAGTTGTATCTTCTTCCATAATTTAGCTTCATAATAACAAAATTATTTCATTTGGATTTGAGAAAATATACCACATTTTAATAGATTATAAAAACTATTAACTGGTATAATTATATTCAACTAGTGGGAAGAGACTGAAGAAAAATTGTATGGCATGTGACAGATTTTTGAGGATTATTATAATTAATTAAGTAACTAAGATGCTTGAATTTTATCTGTTCTCAAGTAGAATTTACATTTAATAGAAATTTCTTATTTCTGAAAAGTTAGGGAAGCTGTATCCGTAATAAATAATTACTATTAAAGTTTATTTTCTTCTCCTGTGACCCAGGGTACATTCAGTTACATAAAATCAGCAAGTACAATCTTATACATGCTTCCAAAGAAAGTAGTATATTTAAGAATAAAATAATAAAGTTGTCACAAGACTTCTTATATAAGTATGTTATATACTTGGACATTTTAAGATTATTCCCTGACAGAAAAGTACTTATCCATGTTTTCAAGTGTCAAAATAGGTTTTGGAGAGCTGGCTCAGAGTTTATAGCACTTGCCCAGCATACACGAGTACATGGGTTCAAACCCAAGGACCAAGTACAAAACTAAGTGTCAGAGCAACGAAAGCCATGTGATAAACTCAATAAAAATTGATTCTCTCTCTCTCTCTCTCACTGTCCTCTCTTAAAAAACATGAATAAAGTGTCAAAATATTTGTTGAAAATGTCTAAGAAATAATAATAATTTGGAAATATCTAGGTAATGGAGCTTTCTTCATATTTTTAGTAATATCTTCATATTTTCTTTTATATATATCGTATAATGAAGAATGAGTTTCACATATCGTATTTTTCTGTGCTATTGATGCTATGTTTTTGAGATGAGGCCAGATTCTCTGCTCCTGTGGCGAATGGAGTATGGGCCAACTACAGATTCCAGCAGCCAAAATAGCCCGCTTCTAGTGTTTGCAGCCATTCCCAGTTAAAACTGGAAATTTGGACTGGCTGCAGGTGAGATAGAAAAAGTTAGGCAGTCAGAGTAGATAGAATGTTTGTCAGTCTGGAGGAGACTGGTTTCTCTTTTGACATTCCCTTTGATATGTCAATGAGGCCCAAAGGCAAACACTCCCTGCTACTAGAGGAGGAACCACTTTCCTTCCCCTGGCCCCTGGGTGCAGGGGCAAGGACATAACATCTAAGTGCAAGGGCAGGGAGATAAGGACCGAATGGAGAAAGATAGCACATATAAGAAACAAACTCAACCCCACTAGGAGATCTTGGCTCCCTTCCCCACCTGAGGGAAGTCTGCCCTGTTCTCTCTCTTCTTAAATAAACTCTGTTTACTCTGCTTGCCTCGGTGTCCCTTGGTTTCATTCTTCGACTCCGAGAGGACACGAACCCGACATCCACATCACAGGCATCACAGGTGTCTGCAGCCGAAAGTGTTAGCAGCTCCCCAGCTAAAAGCTGGGTGTTGCAGCTCTTGGTGTGGTGGAAATTCATCCCGGGAATTCGGCGCCAATCTTCTGGGTTCTTGTCTAATGAATTTGAAGAATAAAATCCATGGACAACCATGGAAGGAGGAGTAAAAGGAGTAGGATTTATTTAAGGAAAGAGAGCAGAGACTTCTCAAGGCAGAGGGGCACCTGGAAGCAGGACTTTGCCTAATGGAGGTCAGGCCAGGGGTTATATTGATTTGGGGTCTGAACATAATTAACATTCATGCAAAGCAGGC